>RPOG01003297.1:0-67318 GCA_008086565.1 Thalassoma bifasciatum
CTACGATCAAGATTTTTATTGATATTTTCGAATAAATAATCCTGCTGTTATTTTCCGAAAGATGACGTTTTTCTGTCTGGAGTATTATATATTATAGCAGGAAACTGTAGCTTAGCTCGTAGAAACACTGCAGACAAGTCATTCTGTCAGAATGTGCATCCTAGTGTTATTATTATTATTATTATTGTGAGACTGTTACTGTGTATGTTTATGACCTGTCGTACATCGTAGAGCTTTGTAGACACAGCAGGGGCTCACGACGCTGCACTTCTGCCCTGCTGCATTCGTCTTTTTAATCCCAGTTAAATAAATATTGCTGAAACTCTTCACCCTTGCAATGATGTGTTGTTTTTTTCCCCAGACTTAAAATGGTTAATAACTCCTTTATCTCCAGTGCTTATCAGGCTTCCTCAGGATAATTCACTTGACTATATCTCAGGTCAGTCGGCGCTGACACAAGTTTTTGCAGCGTGTTTTATGGCTCAGAGCAAAGCACTGTTACATAATCTGAGCTGCATGAGGGAAATCAAGTTATACGAGGTGTTCCTGATTATTGTAGTCAGGTGTTTAACAGCTGTTTCTGAGCGTAATGTTATCTGTTTGTTATTGGTGAGAGATATAAGAAGGGCGGAAAGCAAAATAATGATGTCATGCTTCAAAGTGTACAGAAAACAACATATTTAAACTTTTATCAAATACTTCTGTGCAACATGAATGTTCCTACTTGCATTTTACAGCTTCAACTGAAGTGGACAAATAACCCGAGATTTCTTTTATGCATTGGTTTCAACAGGTAGAGTGCAATGATTAATGTGCTATACCAGTGATTCCCAACCTGTGGGCTGCGGCCCACCAGGGGGCCGCAAAGGTATTGCATGTGGGTCGCAAAGTCATTTCCAAAATAGTAATATTGTGCGTGTGTGTTGGGAGTTGTAGTTACACAAAGATAAAAACAAACAGAACAATCTTTTAAATGTTAAAAATCAGTCACATTTTCCAGGCATACCAAAAAGTTTCTGCTGGTTTTCTTGCTCCTGTCACATTTTTCTCTACAAAGTGAATTCCTGCACAAATACACGATATACATTCATCATTTAGGGCTCAATGGAAACAGAAAAAAACCCATCAAATCTTTTGCTTTTTACAGAATTTAGCCAGAGAGAACAGTTGATTTTCCGTAACTTTTCAACTGAGTCTTGATTGAAGTACATTCAAGATAACTTTTTACTGGATACAATGGGAGGACACAATGTATGTGTTAACAGTTGTAGCGCTGTTGTTTGAAACGTGACAACAATACAATAGTTTAGGAACCGGCCACATTTAGTGCTACTCACAGCTCGGTGCTCTGAGACATGTTCATGACATGTAACGTTTGTGAATTCTACTTATGTCCAACCAGTGCTCATCTACCGAGCAGAGCTAATGTAACCTTTTCATTGTATTGATAGACTCTCAAGTTTGAACGCATCATTGCTGAGTAGCTACTGCATGTGGTTTGGAATGAACAGCTTAACCTGTGTTTTAGCCTTTAGCCTGTGCTCTATCACTCTCTTGTTTAGCTTTCCTTGGCCCTTCTGTCCTTTTTCTGTCTGACAGTCAAGCTCCAGTGTCCACTCAATTAATCCAATAATCCAATTTTTAGCAGAGCAAAACACAGATAACTCCTCTCATTGCAAAACTTCATCAGCTAGCGCGCCGGAATCAGCGTCTTGAAATAACCTTTTGTAGGACTGATTATCTAATTTTTCTCTTAGGCATATATCCAGGAGTGAGACTTTTTAATCAGAATCAGAATACTCTATTGATTTATTCACATGGCCGCCTACATTGTGAACTCTTTATTGGAAATTGCTTTTTAAGTATACAGTTACTCCCATTCAGAAAGTGTTAGAAATATAAGAAAGTACAAATTTAAGCATAAGTGTCTTACCCAAAATTGAAATCTAGGCATAAAGATATCAAATAAAATAAAAATATAGAATAGAGCAGCAATTCCCAACCTGTGGTCCGTGGCCCCCTGGTGGGCCGCGAAGGTACAGCAAGTGGGCCGCGAAATCATTTCCAAACAAGTATTTTATTGGAGTGTAATTATATAAAGATACAAGGTACAAATAAAAAAATTAAGATACAAATACAAATAATAACATTCAAAATGTTTAACTCGGTTAAGTTTTAAAGGAAATTAAAACAGTTCTGATTTTAATATATGAAAAAAAAGTCCCCTAAGAAGGCATGTTATTCCTCTATAGATAACATGACCTGAAAAATAACAACAACCTGAAATGTCATTGAAATAAAAATGTAATAAATCCCAAATTTTCAAAAATTGTCAAAACTGTAACCAAAGTGCTGAGCACGAAATGTAACGAAAAAGCATAAAGTAAAACCCAAAATATAATAATTGCACCAGAATGTAACAAGTTGTCATAATTTGGGCAAAACATTATTACGTTTTCGGCTTAACGTCTGTTTCATTATCTACCAGATATCACATTTTGGGTTTTATTACATTTTTTTAAATTATATTTTGGGTCATTGTTATAAATGGGGTTCTAAAAAAAACATATATAGTGGTATTTATTGGGTTGGAGGTGGGCCTCAAACATTTTTGAGCTTTAAAAGTGAGCCCTGATTTGGAAAAGGTTGGGAACCACTGGAATAGAGCATTAAGTATCTACAGTCTACCAAAAATGTGCGGTATATACATGATGATATTGGTATGGAATGTTGCACAAGTATTGACATAAATGAATTATAAATTGTGGATATTGCAATCACATAGAAAGTCCTCACTGTCCCTTTAATAGTGAGAGTATCAGCCTCATGAAGAGACTCTGATCGTCTCTTAACCTTCTTATCCAAACACCAACTGACAGCAGGAAGAAAAGTTTCACTCTGCAGCACAGTTTCAGTCTGACATCACTGTTAAAACATGTGCTAAAGTGTCTCTGTGTTACAGGTACAGAAGCATTTCTCACACACATAAAGGCTCTGAAGTTTCACCACTGTTTCATCATCTTTATCACAGGAACTCAAACGGGTTTTTTCCCACATTTGGTCATTTCTAATATCACTGCGGAAGGAAACGTCTCTGACCGTTGCACTCGGGCCGCCCCTGCATGTTGCTTGGAAACCAAACAGATGTCAGTGTATATCACGTCACATGGCCGCCTACAATGTGAACTCTTTATTGTTTCCACATCACTTATGACAGAGCCAAACACACCTTGGACTCTTGTGATGGAAGGTGCCAAATGAAACCATGTGTCGCAGACTGAATTAGTCACGCAGGAATCACAGAGGATACAGATGTCAGCACCTGTAGGATGTTTTGGCCTCAGGGCTGAGGCGCTCACAGCTTTATGTCAGGGCCACTTAGTCTAAGCTTCTGAATTTCTTTGTGTCTGAAGCTGTTTGTGCCATTTGTTTGTCCATTTATGAATAAAAGGGTCTTTATATTAACTGCTCCCCAGTCCCTTTTAAGCTTGCCTTCAGCTTTTACTTTGGTCGTTAATAACTCTGACAAACTGGACCTGGTCTTTGTCCATTTTTGATGCTCGCTAATTTTCTCACAATTTGGAACATCCAATCATTTTACAGAGATATATGTAGTTATTGTGTTAGCAGACTGTAGAAAACATGGACGTAGTTTCCATGACGTCACCTGTCTGTTACTTACGGTGGCCGGGAAGGGCAAAACAAAATTACAAATTGTGAAACACTCTTACAATGGTTAAGACAAATTTACATTTTAGAAAACAATTTTACATCCACTAAACAAAATTAAATTGCCAAAACACATTTACAAGTCCTGAAACAAATTTACCTTTCGGAAAACAAATTAACAAAACGTGAAACACTTTTACAAACGCTGAAACAAATTTACAAGCTCAAGCATTAACCGGAAAGGGAATGTACCAACTCCCGGGATGAACCGGATGTGATAACGGGGAGCGGCAAATAGGCCAATAGTGTTTGTTGGAGGTCATCCAAATTGGGAAAGACCGACCACACGAAAAACAAAACCGCGTTAAGCGCATAATATGTTGTCCACAAAACGGACAAAACTTTACCTGGACGCCGTCCATCTTGGGTGACTGCCGCTCCCCGTTATCACATCCGGTTCATCCCGGGAGTTGGTACATTCCCTTTCCGGTTAATGCTTGAGCTTGTAAAAGTGTTTCGCCACTTGTAAATTTGTTTCAGCGTTTGTAAAAGGTTTTCACGTCTTGTTAATTTGTTTTCCGAAAGGTAAATTTGTTTCAGAACTTGTAAATGTGTTATGGTAATTTAATTTTTGTTTAGTGAATGTAATTTTTTTTTCTAAAATGTAAATTTTTCTCAACCATTGTAAAAGTGTTTCACAATTTGTAATTTTTTTCTGCCCTTCCCGGCCACCGTAGTTACTGCATATTGGAATTGGGACGAGTGAAGAGTGCCCAAACTCACAGCCATTGGGCGCCCATCCGTCATGTGATCTGAGCTGTGCCTCTGATTGGGCAAGCTCTCAATCCTAATATCTCCCAAACGGCCGAGTTAGAAAAAGATTCACCCCCCTCACAGTGTGCGCTGTTAGCAAAATTAGTGATACAGATGGAAGACAGGTTTTGTACCAGGGTGTAAATATGCTAATTTCGGCTCTGAAAACGTTGTTTTTTTTTGGCTTGGTGTGTAGCTGACTTCCGGTACTCCTGGAGCCAGCCTCAAGTGGTCACTTGAGGAACAGCAGCTGTTTAGCACTTCAGCATTGTCTCACAGTTTCAGTGTAATTAAATGCCTCAACAGTACAAGAATCAATAAAATACCATAAACACTCACAATGAGAGTCGTACAATTATAGTTGTGAACTGAAGTAATGGTGAATGTCCTGGTTTTTATTCTAAATCTGACATGAAAAGGTCCCTCTCTTTAGGGAGACTTTATTTAGACGAGAATATAATACAAACGTTTCTCTGTAGTGTTCACCTGTGTCGAAGTGACCCCTCAATTCAACAATTTCACGCAGTCCTTTGATATGAATGATCCTCACCTGAATCTATCTCTTGTGATTAAGGACATTCGAATTTCTGCTTCAATGTAAGACGTAATTTAGAGAAATGCATTACAGAAAGTATTGACGAAAAGGTTATTTACTTATAGTTAAGTAGGGGCACAGAGAAAAGGAAACCTGGCAAAGGAGACGTCACTTCCCTCCCCCCTGAAACAGAGTGAAGTATTTTGTTATAAAGGTGGTAGATGTCAATAAGGCTGAATAGATTTTTCATAAGGGGGCTGTGAACATTTCCATGGAGTCAAACTATTCACCAGATGTGGTGACGCTTTAGTAGAGTGACCGAACCAGACGAGTATTAATAGAGAGAGTTCAGAGGTCACTTTGATGGAATCAGGACGAGTCTCCAGAGACTTTTCTGTCACTTTCTGTCTTTGAGAGGAAGTCACTGTCCACTTTCTAAAGGGGTTTGGCTTTGTGTGTTTATAATGTCACGATGAAGAACAAAGTTAATGTTCTTTCACGACCTTTAATATGTACGTCTTAACTTGGTCCTTGTACAGGAAGTTGTGTTTTGAGTGTTATCAGTTCGCTACTAGTTTTCAGTTATAAGTGTTATTGTTCATAACTTCACTTTTTTTCTCACTGAAATGGGTATAAAGTTGTGATATCATCTAAAAATGACGGGAAGTGTCTCTAGATAATGGATTTAAGCTTTTTTTTTTTTTAAGTTATTTTTTGGCCTTTGTGCCTTTATTGCAGTGGTTCCCAAAGTGGGGGTCGGGACCCTTTGGGGGGTCGCGAGACATTGATAGGGGGTCGTGGAATGTGTCCCAAAATCAAAAACTATGAACAATTCCACATTTTATCCATCACCATAAGAATAAATGCAAAAATAGGGGTTAAAGATAATATGAAATTATGCAAACAGAAAATTTTTTGTCTGTTTTTCACATTTCTTTGTTGAAGTTTGATGCAGTGAACGGTCGGTTAATTTTCTACAAATGAGTTAAATTAAGTATCCTGGGGGTGTTTCATTGTTTTTATTTTTTTTGTCTATTTTTGGATTGGTCCAGTAGTGTTGTACCACAGCAGGGGGTCGCCAGTCTCCAACGCTGCCATTTTGGGGGTCCCAGGTGGAAAAGTTTGGGAAACCCTGCTTTATTGGATAGAGGAGGACAGTGGATAGCGTCAGAAAGGGGAGAGAGAGTGGGGAGTGACATGCGGGAAACAGGCCACAGGTCGGATTTGAACCTGGGCCACCCGCTTGAGGGCAAACCTCATGGTGCGCAGCCATATCCACTCGGCCATCCGCACCCCGGATTAAAGTTTTAAAATATGAAGTATTAATATGGGTCTGTGAGGCAGAATTGACCCATTTATCAAAAAATTCTGATATTTTATCTCAAAATTTTAACTTTTTAACGAATAATTTCAACTTTTCATTTCAAAACTCCAAGTTTTCATTCAAAATTTTGATTTTTTTTCTGATCAGTTCAACATTTCATCCAAAAGTTCTGATGTTTTATCTAAAAATTTTTACTTTTCAATTCTAAATTTTTACTTTTTTCCTCATGAGTTCTACTTTTTATCTAAAAAAAATCTGATATTTGATCTAAAAAAGTTTAACTTTACCTCTTCTTTGAGTAGAAAAAAAGCAGAAATCACATTTTTTTTTACACTAACATTATCGGAGGTGCATTAATTGATGTAATATCGCAGACGGGTATTTGTGATGGCAGGATATTGTTTTGAAATCATTTAAATTTCTTTATCCTCTTAAGACCCTTTCTGCTTCTCAGACCCATGAAACTTCATTTTCTAAAGTGTGGCTATGAACGATAACACTGATAACTAAAAAGTAGTAGCACTAAAAACAAACCTTCCTGTACTTATGAAGTCTTACTGATCAGAAAAAGTGAGGATAAATAAAAAATGCACAGCAGGCAAACGCATGTCTTAAAAGGTTTATGGCAAGAAGAGGCTTTCAATTTAAATGAAACATATTATTTATCAATAATAGTCATAACTAATTCTACAGGTAAATAGCAAAACATGGAACCATCCGTGTAGTTTTCAATCAAGTCTATGAAAGAAAACCAAAGTTATGACAAATAGAAGACAACAGGAGGGTTAAATATTAAAGACACAATATGCAACGTTTAAGGAGTAGTTCAGATTTTTCCACAGTGCAGTTTTATAAGTTACTTGTTAGTTGTAGGTGTATCACCCATCCTTTTTATTGAGAAATCATCCGAACAGACTAATAACTGCTAATGGCCTCGCAATTTCACTAATTCAGGAAAAGCCCAACCCAAACACAAATTTTATCGTACACCTCATTTGCCAAACTTTACTTTGACGTCATGGAGCCGATCTGCCTTCGCACTTTGCAAATCTTGTATTCAAATATAACCATTAGCTAAATTAGCTGCAGGCAGACACTGAGTGTGAGAAACAGACAAAAAGGATCCACAGTATCAGGTCTCTGGGTTTCATCAAAACAACAACACATGTGGACGGGTGAATGTCAATCACTCACATATTTTCTGGCTGTGTGTAAAAATGAGTTCATTTTGGGACAGTGTTACTCAGACTATGGAAGATATTTAAGTTACAACATACCCAGAGACCCTCGTACTGTGTATCTAGGCCTTATTTCTAATGACTCAATCCATAAAAAAAGATATCCACCTTTTCAAGATTCTTACACTTGCCTGCAAGAAGGCTGTCACCAGGAATTAGTTGAAAGTTGATCCCCCAAGTCTAACACAGTGGTTGAACATTGTAGACGAACTATACCTTATGGAAAAAATAACTTATCATCTGCGGACTAAAGCTAAGACTCATGATCAGCGTTGGAATAAATGGACTGATTACCTAAATAAGCGGTCAGGTGGAGATAACTGCTGAGCATGAGAAAAATAAATATATATCGTGTATGTATCTGTAGTTTTATTTCTCCAGGCCAAGATAGAGTCACTGAAATGGAATTAAATTACAATCTTAAAGTCTTAGATGTTTGTACGTATTGTTCTTTTTTTTAAATAACTTTTTATTTACCTTTTTCCAATATTATGACAAATTTAAACCATGACAAAAGTGACAAAACATACAAAAACAAACGTAAATGTAAACATAAATAGTAAGGGGCTACTTCATAGATGTATATTCATAGATGTACCTGCATACATACACTTACAAGTATTTATACGTATATACATACATGAAAACACACACACAAATCCACACAAACCGTTTTGTTACCTACGGAAGAGGACTAGGGCCACTGAGAAAAAAAAAATTCCCCAAAAAAAAAATTCTGACTTTTTTCTCAGAATTCTGACTTTTTTTTCTCAGAATTCTGACTTTTTTTTTTTTTTGGAATTTTTTTTTTCTCAGTGGCCCTAATCCTCTTCCGTAGGTAACAAAACGGTTTGTGTGGATTTGTGTGTGTGTTTTCATGTATGTATATATGTATATATACTTGCAAGTGTATGTATGCAGGTACATCTATGAATATACATCTATGAAGTAGCCCCTTACTATTTATGTTTGTTTATATTTATGTTTGTTTTTGTATGGTTTGTCACTTTTGTCGTGGTTTAAATTTGTCATAATATTGGAAAAAGGTAAATAAAAAGTTATTAGAAAAAAGAACAATTCGTACAAACATCTAAGACTTTAAGGTTGTAATTTAATTCCATTTTAGTGACACTATCTTGGTCTGGAGAAATAAAACTACAGTTGCTGAATTTGCAGATTTTACCACTTAAGAGTGAAACGTAAATAAAAGTGCTCTGGATTTGTTTAAATGGACTGTGTTGGTTTCCTGCAGCACATGTAACAAACACATTTTTAAAACGTAAGTGTCAGTTTGACTCTGACGCCCTGAAGCAGCTGTTCAGAACTTTTTAAACTCCAGATCTGTTTGGCAGCAGGGGGTGAGGTGGGGAGGGGGGGGATCCCTGTTTTCTTTCCCATTCTGTTATTAACTCAGCTAAATGAATTATTGAGGCGCCTCTTCTTAATTCAATTACCGTTTTTAAAGGCGCTCGCTGATCTGCGATGATTACCAGGCCTAAGAACTTTACGCTGCAGTTATGGTTATGATTTTTCCAACAGCTTTCGCTCCAGCTGAGAGGAGGTTCCCACTCACTGTGAACCACACATGACGTCACGAGCCTCATTTTTAAATACGTCTGGTTTAACGGTGCAGTTACATCAGAGCCTTCCCATTGGAAAAAAGTGTCTGGGGCTTTAAAAGTATTGTCGTCTTTATCACAGAGAAATCCATCTGTATCCTTCTCTTCTTGGTTTTCCCAAACATGCAGCAGCTGCCCACCCTCAAAAACTCATTTTTAATCATGTTATACCTGCGCTCACGTCAATAATGTGACAATTAATCAATCAAACATGTTTTAGCTCCGTCATTTTGTAGTGTTGAATTCTTCTTCATCTATGGAAGCCCATTTCCACCAGTTCAAAAAATAAAACTTAAAACTTTTTTTTCTTTTTTTTGATTCTTTTCAGCCCATACTATTTCTAAATTTTGAGATAAAATATCAAAATTTGGGGGATAAAAAGTTGAAATTTTGAGATAAAGAGTCAAAATTTTGTGATAGAGTATCAGAATTTTTGGATTAGAAGTTGAAATCATGAGGAAAGACGTCAAAATTTCAAGTGCAAAAAATTAAAACTATGAGCCAGGACATTACAATTTTGTGATAAAAGCCAGTTTTTCGATCAGAAGTGGAAATTATGAGAAACATTTTAAAATGAAATTCACAATTATTTGTCAAAAAAACACAAATTTTGAGATTAAATATCAGAATATTTTGATTAAGAGCTTAAATCAAGAAGAAAGAAGACAACATATCTGGTGAATAAGTTAAAACTTTGAGATGAGATATTACAATTTTTAAGATAAAGAGTCAGAGTTTTTGATAAAAAGTTGAACTCCTGAGGAAAAAAAGTCAGAATTTTGGGATAAAAAGTAAAAAATTAAAGATAAAGTATCAAAAATATATGATACAAAGTTGATATCAAGAAAAAAGAAGTCAAAATTTCAGGTGAATAGGTTAAAACTTTGAGATAGGATATTACAATTTTGAGATAAAATAGTGATTTTTTGAGATAGAAAACCAGAACTTTGAAATAAAAAGCCTAAATTATTAGTTAAAATACATCACATATATAGAAATAAAAAAAAATTGGTTTAATAAACCAAGCAGACAAAAGACCTTCAAGGTGATTTGTTTAATGTTGATCTAATCAAATAACTTGATTAAAGCTTCTTTTCACTCAGTTTTGTTTGTTCTTTTTTTGTCTTTTTTGCATTGGAATTGTCCCTCAATGGCACCAATATTTTTTGGGTAATTGGCAGAAAAGTTTGAGAACCCATAGGATAGACTTTTGTTATGTCGTGTGTGATCAGGTTGTTCAAATGTTGCTTACATTCACAAAAATAATCAGTATTGGGATTTGACCAATCAGAATCAGGTATTTCAACTGATAAACAACAAATGGGTCAATGACAAAAGAGGGTCAAAAAACATATTTTTAAAAAGTTCTTTTAAAATGGATAAAAACATATTTCTGAGAGAAAAATTATGTTTTCTAACAGATTTCAGTAGTTGANAAGCATAAAATAATGCCACTGTATTTTTAATTTCCATTTACAATAACTGACATTCAATTTTTAGAGTTTAATTACTGTGGATACTTGTCAGGACGGTTGCACCACCTGACATTTTGGGGGTTTGAGGAACCAAAACACAAAAAAACATGTTATATTTTAATAGTTTAAAGATGTGTTCAAATAACACAGGTTTCATAGAATAAAGAAATACATGTGATGAAATACTCAATTCATGATGGAAGGAAATATTGCACTGGGACACAAAAAAAGGGACGTCACGTCATTGACCCAAATACAACAAATGTTATAATGGGAAACAAAATATTGTTTTATTAAAGCACCAGCCAGATATCAATGAGAATAGATTCTTATAAGCACAAGTTTAGTTCATCATGATGTGGTTTGATGGGTAATGATGACTCATAATGACTGTGAGCGACAGCAGCAGATGTGTTAAAGCTGAAAACAGACGGAGAAACCTCAGAAATGTGATGGCGATGACTCTGCAGGTCTGTGTCAGGATCAGGATGAGAAAGTTGAGCCCCAGCCCCTCCTTGTTACCCTGACAGCCCAAACTCTCCCTCACATTGTGTCTCTCCATCCCACATGAACGATCTTTCCACACAGGTGGGCCCACGTCTGCTGTTTCACATCGGACAGACACAAAACTCTGGCAGGCTGCCACTGTTTGGGCCTGCAGCCAAAACCTCCCCCTCTCTCTCTCTCGTCTCCTACGCTCTGAATCCTCTGTTCGCCTTCTCCCACCGCTCCCTCAAACCACGATGAAGGGAGTTTTATCATGTTTTTGGTAAAGCAGGCAGATATATCGGTTACTCAAAGGGACCAGCTGCTGTAAGAGGTGTGATCACATGTGGTTGGGTTTCCAGAGGTCAGAGATACAGACGGTGAGGGTGAACTTTGTTTTGGCTCAACTCTGGTTAAACTCACCAGAACATGTCACAGATAGAGCGTACAAGGTTCACCGAGATGACGCCTTTGATTAAAAATCCAACAGTCAGCATTCACTGATTCATCCTACAAAGTCAGGAAAAAAAGATAAAAGTGATTCTCTCATATCCTCCTGAGACCCAGGGAAAAAAAGGGTTTTAATTGTGGTTTTCTTTTGATAAATTAAGTGTTGGGGGAGTAAAGTACGACCGAGTATTAGGGCCAAATTAAGAATTTATTAATTTTATTGCCTCATATTTTGCTACGAGATGAAAGATGAAATTAATTGTACTACTACGAGATTAAAGTCAAAGTTTATTATTTTTACTACGAGTTTAAAGTCGTAGTAAAAATAATTAATTTCAACTTTAATCTCGTGGTAAAATAATTAATTTGAAGACAATGAATTATAAGACAGTGAAGGTTTTGGAATAGAAAGCTGAAATTTTGACTTTTCATTGCAGGAATTGGACTTTTTTCCAACAATGAAAGAAATAACTTATTTGAAAAAGGAGTGAGTAGAAGCATAGCTTATGAACTCCCCTCCCCTTTCACTAATTATAAATATTATATATCATATATAATCACTTATGTCCATACATACACCTTTATAGCCACATACACATGTATACTTATATATAAATATGCACAAATATATATACAAACCCACGTATTCATAGCCTTATTACCGCTGATTTGAAACAATGACCTGAAATGCAATAATAAAATACATGTAATGAAACTCAAAATGTCATAACTAGTCAATAATGTAACAGATGCTGAGCCTAAAATGTTATAACCATATGCCCAAAATATAAGAACTTGCTACATATTTGGTCAGTTACAGTGGTGGACAAAGTACTGAGCTCCAGTACTTGAGTCAAAGTATTGATACTTGTGGTCAAATCTTACTCAACTACAAGTAAAAGTTGTCGGTCAAAATTTCACTCAAGTCAAAGTACCAAAGTGCTTACTTTAAAAAATACTTAAGTTCTCAAAAGTACATTTTCGTATCTCAGAACATTGCTGTATTGTTGAAACCACCTGATGTACTGACTTCCATGTTAAACTACTATGCATCAATGGGTCTGTAGAAACACCTGTAAGAACTTCAGAATAAAAGTGCAATAAAAAAAACAATAAGGGCAGCTACTGTGGTTTAATTTTCTTGTTTAAACATCCCCACTCAAAAAAAGAAGAAGGGCCTTTTTTTCTACCCACACTTTCATTATCGGGGATTTGCAAGTTTATGGTTCAGTTGATGACCACAAAAAAAAGACAAGATTACTTTCAGCAACTCACTGCCTTATGAACCACTTGGCTACATAATAATAATAATAATAATAATAAATTTTATTTACAGAGCGCTTTTCTAGATACTCAAAGACGCTTTACAGACATTAAAAACATCAAATAAAACAACACAGTAATGATAACAAAAATAATAACCTATAACAATGAAAACAAGACAAAATAAAAGCATGGGATACATTTAAAAGCAGTTAGACATTAAAAAGACTTTTAAAAAGATGTGTTTTGAGGAGGGTTTTGAATGTGGATGGGTTTGGACAGGCTCGGATGTGTTGTGGTAAGGTGTTCCAGAGGGTGGGGGCAGCGACAGAGAAGGCTCTGTCCCCCCAGGTTCGGTGCTTGGTGTCGGGTGGTATGGAGGGGAGGTGGGCTTCGGATGAGCGGAGATCTCGGGAAGGGGTGTAATGGTGGAGCAGGTTGGAGAGGTAGGAGGGGGCCTGATTGTGGAGGGCTTTGTGGGTGAGGAGGAGAATTTTAAATGACAATGACAGAATTTTTTTACATGACAACATAATAAATTAATATAATAAAATTAAATAAATAAAATTTAAATCCATGTCTGTGGACAGTGATGTAAACCTCTTAAAGATGATGCACATTTATTCTTGTAGACGTGTTTCCAAATCCATCACAGGTGTGAGCAGTGACTGTGATTGGGTCAGTGTGTGGCCAACTGGATTTTAGAAAAGAGAGAAAAACATCAACATCTGATTACAAAGCTGCACTGATGCTGAGCCTCAAAGGAGAAAGTAATAACAAGCTTCCTAGAAATGTAGTGGAGTCAAAAGTACATTAACTGGCTTTAAAATGTAGTGGAGTGAAAGTCATACGTTTCCAAAGAAACAAATACTCAAGTAAAGTAAAGATGCTCAAAACAACTTTGCTTATTACTGTCCACCCCTGGTCAGTTCGTACATTTTGGGCTCAGCACTTTTGTTACATTATCAATCAGTCGTTACATTTTGAGTTTTCTTACATTCACAGGTTGTTGTAACATCTCAGGTCATTGTTACATACTGGACTCTAACACGCCAACAAAAAGTAGTTTTCATGCTTCATAAACTGTCAGCACTTGGAAAAACTCTGCATCTTATTGGTCAAAGGTTCAGCTCAATAAAGTGGTTTTGATTGGCAGAGATCCGAGAAAAAAAGGAACAAAATGTTAATTTCGTGACTCAATTCATGGAAAAACATGTCTGGTCGCCCCAAATGAAACTTACAGTAACATCACAAAAAAAAAAAAACTGTAGCTGCAGAATCTGTGAATCAGTTTAGTTTGGACGGTCGAAGTCTGCTTTCCAAGTTCTGGCTGAACTTATTTGTCTGGAACATCTTCGCTTGAATTCACCACGTTGCCAAATACCTGAGGCGAAGAGATGTCAGATCCACATCCCAGATCCGTCTAAACCCTTAAAATGCACTTTTTGCGAGCGGGGTGATGTCAGATGGCTTACATAACGACCAACCACACCCTTCAGACGGACAGGAAGCAGCTGTTAGAGCGATCGCTATCCCCAATCGTCACGTCTGTCCTCAGTCTTTTCCCTCTTTTGTCGCCTTTTCCTGTTTTTCTGCTCTTTACTGCAGGTTTCCATTGTGAGGATTAAGTATAGAGAGTCACAGAATCTACAGGAGGTCGTTCGGGGTCAGGGGTAAAGATGAAAACGCTTCATATGGAAGAATGACTCTGATTTTAATGTCTTTTAAAGGAAAATTGGCGACTTCTCTTCTCTCCACTTCCAGACCTGTCGTCCTCATGTAAAATGTAAATTTTAAAAATAGACAATTGGGAGGAAATACCAAAATGTTTGGCGGTATCACTCTCATTGTTGTCGGAAGCATAAAAAATCCATTTACATCTCAGGAGACAGCTGCAGTAATTTACGGTAGAAGCCTCTCTGGGTTTTCCAAACCCCGAAACCAATCGATATAAAGTTCGTCCTGTTGATGGTTTGGGACAATTACAGCTGCTTTGATTTATACTTTAACATCAAGATTCATCCAAGTTTTATGTAAGACTACACAAAAAAGAATTGAGCCTATTTTAGATCATAGTTTTGAGTTTATGGACTGAATAAAAATCTTAAATTGCTGCAGGTAAACGGTCATTTTTGACAGTAGCTGGTTTTTCTGATGTTGAAAGGTGATAAATGGCTGGTGGAAAGGACGCCAACTTTTCAGTCATTGGGCTCTACAAAAACAGAATTCCAGACAAAATTTTGTTTTCTGCTCTAAGTTTCAATCAGTAACGTAACAAGAAGTCACATCTTGTTCTAATAGATCCTAAGAGATTAAATCATTCTTCTGTTTCAAGTATCAGACGGTGGAAATTTGGTAGCACATACAGCACAGATCCAGAAAGGAAATGTGTTTTCTTACCTTTGACTAACACAATACTGTTCTGAAGTTTGAATAAATTAAATGGGGAATAAAAAAAAGGATGCGTCCATTGGGAAATTTCAACACTGATTGCAGATTTGGCACTTTTTGATAAAGACTGATTCTGGCTGCTCTTGCTTATGCTTGTTTATAAAGTGGACAATTGTGAGTATGACTCTGTTAACTGTCAGTTTATAATCACTGACACATTTGGTTGAGGTCACCAGTGAGCCCGGTCACTCTTAACTCTGTAACACCTATTGCTCTGTTAGAACTTGATGGAAGTTGACTTTGGTGATAAAGCACTTTTCTAGTCTTTCTGACTGTTCAAACCATAGACTGTATAATGAGTGGACGTAACTACGTTCGGCTCAAACTGAAGCCTCCAGCAGATGCCCCGCCCCCTGGTGTCTGGCTGCAGTATAGGTCAGCCTCCCCATGTATTCCAGATATGAGCCGGGAAAACTTTAAAAAATTACGATACCTTGTAGAAACGTTTCTCTCATCTTTACGCTAAGGTAGTATGACGATGTCATTTGGCTGCATGGTGTTAGGGTGTTTTTTTTCTGAGAAGTTAGTTTCTCATTAGTTATTGGACGTTAAAAACCACGATATAAGTTTCGTTTTACGATAGTTGACAGCTGCCGTTCGTGAGTAGTTTTCATCAGGGATATAAGAAACTTCAGGAAAGAGAGCCAAAAGGAGACTAAACCTTCTGAAGAAGAAGAAATAAATACTTTTATTTCTCTTTTTTACTTGGCCCCACCAGAAATTCTCTACTGCGCAAACTCTGGCCGCACAATGACGGCTAGAGAAACTGTTTTTTTGGCTTCAAATTCGCAGAACGGTGACAGGCGGAGCCAAGCTGTCCATTCTATATACAGTCATTGCCACTGACCAACAGTGGTGCAGTTTAAGGTTCAGATTTTGCTCGAAGACACTTCAGCATGTGACTGCAGGAGCTGGAATCAAACTCACTCCAATCACAAAACGACTCTTCAACTAGGCCACAGTCGCCTTTTTCCCTTCAGTATTATCTCTGAGAACCAACCACAGAACAACCTGACATTTTTACTCGTGGTTTTAATTTTTAAAGAACGCAAACTCATCCACACAAACGGTTAACGACATTTGATTGACTAAAACTACGGTAAATCAAAGCTGCAAGCAGTGATAAACAGGCCCTCACTCTCGTGTTGCTGTCGGAGCATCTTGCACCTGTTGCATTTGCACAAGTGAATTTTACACACAAGACAATTGCGTGCAGCAGCTACACAGCATGTGCAGTGAGATCTTGGTCAGTAATAGCCATGACTTCCTGTTGCCAGTAGGGGGCGCCTTACTTTGTGATATGTATGCACTCAGGCTGCGACACTGAACATGTGTGTGCACTTTGGTCCAGATTCAACATTGCACAAAAGGACTTTTGAGGTTTGCCCTGTTTGTAAAAATATCGCAAACTTTGGTCACCTCCCATGGTCACGCCATTTGAGATCATAACAATACTCTCATAACGTTTTAAAGTCAATGTGTGAACTATACATATACTCAGTTTGAAGATGATCAGATGATGTCAAATTTCCCTTTACCATCTTATATTTTTGTGAAGATCTTGCATTAAAAAAAATACTTGCATACAGATCATGTAAAAAAAAAAACGTCATTTTTGGCGACCTCTAGTGGCCACGCCCTTCAATATCATTTAGTGGTCAATGTGTCGAGTTTACACATGAGCAATTTAAAGATGATTCTGGGAAAAAAAAACTGCGGGACAAGTTTGTTAAAATAAATCTCTTATAAATTGTCAAAATCCGAAATTTTGGTCAAGTTTCTGAACTTCCTGTTTGAAATTCACTATAGTCGTAAGAGACTTTTTTATAGGTGTAGGCATGATAGTTATGCACAAAAAAATACAGGTGTGTAGCTCAAAGTAGCTGATGGGGCTGCAGTTTTTACTTAATGATGATTTTAAAGCACCAGAATCATAAATTTTTCGCATTCTGTTTGGGAGGTCGGACATAGTTTGCTCGTGTTTTCTTCAAGCTGAAGCCACACAAAGAAAAATGAATAATCCTGAAGGTTTAAAGAGGGCCTTAGCCAACCCCGGGGCCCTAATAAGTCTTAAAGTGGAGTTTCATTCAACTGTATTAAACTATTTCACCCTTGGCCAACACTGCATGTAACATGAGATAAAGTAATATCTTTAATCCTCAAATATGACTGGAATTGTCTATTAGGAGTCGATTAAGTGACCCAAGAGTAAGCAAGAGACCGTCTGTGAATTCAGCGCCAAGTCATGACAGCTCCACCTTATTCTTATCGGTATTTGAGCTCAGATATAAAAACAATGAGCTAATCCTGAGCCTGGAGTCACTGTGTGCACAAACACACCCAGAAAATGGTTGAATAAAAGTGACCAGGAAGTCAACATCAAGCTGCTAATCTGTGAGATTTTCTTCTAATATTAAAAAAGCGGGATATGAAACTTGACATTTGAAGTTTGTTTTCTGCTCTTGTATCATAAAACAGACACCGCTCTTCTGTTTGCATCCACCTGCTGACGTCACCGCAGCTTCCCTCATTGTGCAGTAAATTAACAAAGTGCTTCTGTGCACAATGGGCTCAGTGTGCATGAGGCTGCACAGAGATGGAAAACAAGCGAGGAGGGGCTGAGCTGGAGCGTTGTAAGCAGTTTGTCCTTACAGGAGGAGGAGGAGGAGATGACAGGAATGTTAATGAGAGGAGATGATGGGTGGGAGGAAGACGACAGTGAAAACATGGAACAAGCTGTCAAACTCAACAATGCTGTGTTGATGCAAGAAGTTCATCAGTTTAATCCAATATCAGACGATCTGAACATCAGGAGTAAGAGGAGTTCAACAGGAGGGCGGAGCAATTAAATAAAAAATTAGATTAAATCACAATATTCTATTTCTTTAACCTGTTTCATGATACTAGATAACCTTTTCTGCAGTTAATGTTTTATGCTCTACATTGGTGCCACTCAACCAAATGGCGAAATTGTTGAAAACTACCTTTGCAAGAGAAACAATCTAAGTGGTGAAAAGTGGCAGAAACAGCAAGAAGTTGCAATAATGATGAGTTTAAGGTGGCAAAAATGGGTAAGAAGCAGCAAAATTTGGCAAGAAAATTGGGAGAAAACTTCAGAAATACTCAGAAAGTAGCAAAAAAAGGTCCAAAAGTGGTGAAAAAAAAGTGAAAAGTGACCACTAATAACCAATTTATATATTGGGGCTAAACGATTTGCAAAAATAAACTAATTGCAATTATTTCTAGGCCTCCCATCTTATATGTTTTTAAACAAACATTATTGAAAATGAACTTGGACATTGATTACTATGTGACAACACCCCATGAAATTTCTTTTTGCTACCTGTAACTGTATTTTGCTCATTTTAGTCACATTACGGTTCTTTTTTGCCACTTTTGGACCTTCTGACTATTTTTAAAGTTTTCTTCCAACTTTCTTGCCAATTTTTGTCGCTTCTGGCCATTTTTATCACTTTTCATGTCACTTTTTCCGCTATATTTGCTGCCTTTTGACTTTTATCCAAATATTCTCTGAAAAATGTTGTCTTCTTTTGTTGCTTTTAGCCATTTTAGTCACTTTTCACTCTTTTTTTTGGTCAGTTTTAGCCCAAAATGGCCCTTAACACTTGGTTTTGAGGGCTACCAAGATTGAGGGTTGACTTCGAGGGTTAAGAAAGGAATCGGAATTGGGCCCAAGTCTCGCAATCGCTGCTAAAAAAAAGTTTGAATTTATTGAAATGCTTGATCTTAGCAAATGGTTAAATACAAAATATTCTGTGCGTGATACTCAAAAGGCAAAAAACACAACAATTTTGATTAACTTTGGCTTTGCGTATACTCACCCTGTTGAGATTCTAACCCACATCTCCACCTGCTCACTATACATCCCACAGACTATAAAGAAAGATAAGTTAATAATCTTCCAAAACAGATATAAGTGAATTAAAATGTCCCATCTCTCGTCATAGTGTTAATAACTAAATGTTAACTCATAGTTTTGCCGCTTCTTTTCCACATACCAACTGAACTCCTGATACATGAGACCACAGATGAAAAATACACCACAGTTAATATTAAAAAAAAAAAGAAACTCCAAACAGGATCTGGCCTCTGAATACTTTGATGGAAAAAGATGCCAGCTGTTGCTCTGATAATGTTTCACAGACCTCTTCAGCGGTCTCAGTGTGTTCCCACAGAGTGAAAACCCACCGCAGGGACCCTCCAGACTCTATCACTTGAGAAAACATTTTTTCTGCGTTCGCCTTTTATTTGCCTGGCGAGGGAGTCGAGGCGTGTTTGTGTTATGGTGAAGCTGTTGCTAAGGGCAACCGGGTTTCTCAGACGAGCTGCATACCGAGTTATTTCGAACATCTCTCACTTTTTCTATGATTATTATCATCTTTTTTTTTTTAAGCCTTAAACTGATCTTACAGCGGAAATTAAAAAATGTCATCACTCTATACTTAGTGGTTGAGTGAGAAGAGTCAGACAGAGTGAAGATGAGAGTGAATTCTTCTTAGGAAACAAATATGTCTGAAGGTTCATACCTCTCCTGAAAGTAACGTATCATTTATTTGTGATCATTCACTGTCTGGTGTTGTGGTTCAAAAATCCCCCTTTCATAAACCTTTTGCAATCAAGTCCAAGAAGTTTTTCTTTTATAGAAAACCACTTGATTTCTGCTCTTCCATCCAAGACAGAGGTTTGTCCAGAGGAAAAATTCTCTGCAATGTTTGGGATAATGTTTTTCAGGGGTTGTGATGATAAGCGTGTCTGATCAAATTTGACATAATTGTCCTGTTATATATAAACTTGCTTTAAATACTGTTTATTTACTGTGTTGTAGCTAGGGAGCTAAATTTAATCTTACGGCAACCAAAACTCAACATGCGACAGTTTAAGGTCAGAGAAGTAACAGTAGATGTCGTACAATAACATTTACTGAGAGCAGAAGTACTCATCAACATGTCTTGTGTACAGCTTTCTAGTTGCTCGCTATGCATTTTAAAACCATTCTTAAAAACATTAGTTTTACTTTCTAGCAAGATACATCTAATGAATCCCCCAAAACATCAGTGATCCACCTCGATGTTTCACAGTAGGAATGGTGGACCTTTCATCATAGGCCTTGTTGACTCCTCTCCAAATGGAACAATGTTTATGGTTGTGGACAAAAAGTTCAATGTTGGTCTCATCACTCCAAATGAGTTTGTTCCAGAAGTTTTGAGGCTCGTCTCTGTGCTGTTTGGGTTATTGTAGGTGGAATACTTTGTGGCATTTGAGTAGAAATGGCTTTCTTGTGGCAACTTGACCATACAGCCCATTTTTCTTCAAGTGCCTCCTTATTGTGCAAAATTCTTTTCAGAGAGTCCTGTATACCAGCTAAGTTATTTTTTTAAATAATAATAATAATAATAATAATAATAATAATACATTTTATTTAAGGGCACCTTTCATAGCACTCAAGGTCACCTTACAAGAATAAGTGCATTAAAAGTGGACTAAAACATATATAAAACAAGCAATACAATATGATGCAATATAAAAGAATAAATTAAAATACAAAACAGTGCAATGGTGGTGAAAGGTCAGAGGGAGTAGGCGAGTTTAAACAGACGGGTTTTGTTTTTTCTTTGCATCCCGAACAATTTTCCTGGCAGTTGTGGCTGAATTTTTCTTAAGTCTGCCTGACTGTGGTTTGGTTTCAACAGAATCTCTCATTCTCCACTTCTTAATTAGAGTTTTAACACTGCTTCTTAGTGTACTCACTTCCTCTGATATCTTTTTATATCGCTTTCCTGTTTTATACTGTGACTCTAAATCCAAAAATGTCAGAGCAGCACTGGATGAAAGATATAAGTGTCTGTCAGGAGCTCAGAAACTCACTGAGCTTTTATACCCACACACTGATTACAAGCAAATAAATCACAGGTGAGGATTGTTACCTTTAGTAGACATTCAAACCCATTTGTGTCAACTTGTGTTCATGTTATCGGGACAAAATCACCAGAGTGTGTTTCTGTTGTCATTATGATTCAAAAAAAGCAAACACCACCCAACCACTAACCATGAGTGACCAAAACAATTTTGTGTTATCATTCACATTCTCTGAAAAATGGCCAAGAAATCAAAAAATTCTGTTCAGCAAAAACTTGCTTCATCTGCAATATAGTGAGGCTCCACCACATTAGATAACATCAAACTGGAGTGTTGTTTATAGGAACCCCCCCCTACTTTCACAAGTTATTCACTCAAATTAATTGAGTGATGATATAAAATGCTGGCATTCAAATACATGCTTTGATTTGGTGGGTTTTTTTTATGCCTGGTGAAAGTACAACATTACACAACTAACACAAGAAAAGTTCTCAAGAGAAGACTGTGGACTGGACCCACCTGAGGGATATTAGACTGTGTGTCAGTCAGCTCAAAACGTGCTTTGGCAAACAGTGGATCCATGATTTCAATCCTGTGACTCCAACGGTGATTTTACCCCTGTGCATGCCTTGGCTTCGAGTTAACTCCACTAGTACAATGTGTCAACGTCTGAGGCTGTTTTTGGGCTCAGATTTTACAACTGCAGGAGTTTAAGGGGCATGATCCTTATTAATAAACAGTTGGTGAAGCTAACTAGTGACAGCTCTACTAGAACTCAACATTTATTAAAAGGGAACCCCGACTGTAAGGACAAACAGGCAGAATATGGTTAAATGTTTGTCTCAAACTAGAATTTGTTGTTAAAAGACATAACGAATTGGTTTTTCTTTAAAAAAAAATACAGTTTAAAACACAGTTTCTATCCTTCGGGCGCAGCAATTGTTTTACTGCCGTAATGCATTCTGGGTTGATGACGTAGATTGGTTGCTTGGTGCCGAGCATCTGGATTTGGCCGTTTCCTCACTACTAGTCGCTGTAAGTCATGAGGTTTGAGGAGGGAAAAAAACATAATAATGCCACATGTGGCTGCTTTTGGGTGCACTTTTCAGTCCAAAGGAAACAAGGAGACTGATGTTAGTCTGCACAGCTTCACAAAAGACAAGAAAAGAAGGACGTTGTGGGAAATCGCTTCCCATGGACCCGTGGCTATGTTCTGGCCACTTCTCCCCAGAAGCATTTGCTGCATTTAGCCGGCCCATGCTGATGAAAGAGCTGACAGGTGTGGGTCATTATAAACGGAGACTAAAGCCAAATGCTGTGCCGACTATTTTCCAACACAAACCCACAAAACTTCCTCGGGAAACCACTGAAGTCCGCTCCAGGACTTATATGATCCTGTATGAGCCCGGTGCAACCATATGACATCACTACCCAGACGTTATTGCGGCGTAAACAACAATGGCGGCCTACAGGTGAGAATATTTGTTCAAATTTTATACAAACTAAGATATTTTGAGAGATTTTATTATCGTTCTTATGAAGCTGGTAAAAACACTGATCATTTAGGAAAATGACGTTCTGGTAGCCAGGGTTCCTTTTAAAGGGCCAACAGATGTGATTGATTATGTTACTTATTAACTCTCTGATGCATGAATTATGAAAGTCAGTGTCAGGATTTTTCCCTTGAGTGTTTTTATTTTTTTTATTTGATTTCTTTTTTTTAGGGGGGTAATTTCATGAATAATCTTTTTTTTAATGCTTTGTGAAACATTTTATCTCTCTTTCATCCATTTTAACACTGAATAATTTATCGTTATTACGCTGTTTTACCCTCAAATGTTTGTCTATAACTTTTTTAAAAATATATACATATTTGGAAAAAGAATTGAAAACCTTTTTTTCAGGCCCTAAGAAGAATAAAAATATCCTGACACAGGCTAATATGAATTTCCACCATATGAACCATTGAATTTAGGAGTAAATAACTTTTGAATAGGTGTCCACTGTAGTGACCACTATGCACCACAGGGTTAAAAAAGGCAAATTCAAGTCAAAGTTTCAGGAGCAAATTAAGAACAAGAGCACAAATAGATGTATTTGCATGTTGAACTTTGCAAGAATCTACTCACATTCACCTCTAAACATCTGTCATTACCCTGTTCTTTGTTCAGTGCAACATTCAGATCCTTCACAGTGACACACACACACACACACTTACACACAGAGACAGGGCCTCTGTGACCTGCTACATGTGGACCACATCAAATATGACACAACTGCAGATTTCGTGCTATCTTTACCCAAACGGAGCTGACTGTAATCGAATCAAAGGAGGGGGAAGGTTCTCTGAGGTGAGCCGCTCTCGTCTGCGTACCGTCAGAATAATAACCAAACGCTAAAAACCTTGACAACCAAATAAACACACTCTAGGACCCGCAGATGCTTTCTGTTGTGGGGTTTTAGAGCAAAGCTGGACTTATTGTGTGAATGTTTCGAATTACTGCGCACACAATTCATACCTTGTCTCGATTTACTTTTGCCAGGATGAAGAGAACAGCAAACATACAAAGAAAACCACAGAGAGAGAAATCTGGCACAAAAGTCACAGCATCAGAGTCAAGTTTCCGTAAATTACCCGAGAGTTTGTGTAATTCGTTGGATTACACAAACATAAAACCAGCAAATATGCAGATTAATGTTTATGGAGTTGAAATAAGATGGTGCACAAGAAACAAAGACGTATAAAACTCACTTTTTTCTATTATTCTGTTACATAACTCAACTCTTATATTACATTCAGACAGTTCAAACTCTCCACTGTGTCATATTTTTTATTTTTGGACCAACACCATGAGGTTTTATGGAAACACAGACCTCAACTCTGAATCTAAATATTTGTTCAAAATACAAAAATGGTATGAATTTTTCTCAGGACAATAATTATTTAAATAATTTGAGGCATCTTTACAGTTTAATTTGGTATTTCTGGAAACAGAAACTGAACTAAATTCCTTATCATACCTTGTTACCACGAGGGAGGAGGGCACACTGTGGATATGGGAGCCTGCTGTACATGGGTGAATCACACGGGTGGTATAAGCTGTTTATGCTGGCCATTCATTCGCTTATAGGCTAATTTAAAGCAACTAAAAATCTATCAACGAGATGTGTGAGAGTTTTTTATGTCAGAGAGTTTAGGATCTCATTCCTTTGGGGTAAAGTTTGATTGAGTAAAGTACCATTAATGGCTTTAATTAGTGTTTAACTGCACACACAGCTGCTTCATTCGTCTTTGAATCCATCCACACGGCTTCAACTGTGTTCACTGATTAACAGAATGAAAACAAAACAGCCGTCTGCTGGATAATTTCCTTTCTTTGTGATATAAATCTTCTGGTGCGACATTATAGCCTGGATAAAGAAAAACACAAGTTTTTTATCATGTAATAACTTCACCAGGTATTTAATGACCACAGAATTATTAAAATTTACAGTCTGTCACTGGTAAATGTTCCTGCAGCCTTTTCTTTTGCACGAGTTACGAGGAGAAGGAAAAGTAGAAGTGTGTAATTTTGGAGCTCTTTGTGAATCATTAGTCCCATGATTGATTAAAGTGGGGTTTTTGTGTGTCATTTACAGGATCAAACTGTACCTATTTAGAGCTCCACTGGTCAGTGATTGCTTACAATAATCAGGATTTAAAGTCTAGTTTCAGCTCAGATGGAAACCAACCGTGCAGCTTTTAAAAGAATCAAAAGAAAACCACCGTGTGGTGAAAATTGCCCGTTAAGATCCGGATGAGGCCGGTCGCTCAGATTGGTGGGTTTCTGCAGAAGCAGTTTCCAGACTGTGACAGTGTATATATATGTGTGTGTGTGTGTGTGTGTGTGTGTGTGTGTGTGGTGGTCCCTCCTTAAAGCTGCGTTAACCATTGACAGGGCCAACCTTGACTCATTCTTTAAGTCATGATTTTCCTTAAAGACACCTGCCAGCTGAAGCATGTTTGGCTGTTTAACGACTGTAACTATGGAGGCACAACCAAACGGTATGTGACGTTTAAGCGGAGGTTAACTGAATGAAAAGGGTAATGTTAAATAAATAAATATTACCAGGAGTTAGAAGTTAGGGCTATGAAACAGAAGAAACTAGGAACGACTACAAAGCCTAAAGTATACCAAACAATGGCAAAAGAAACACACACAGACAGCACTTGCATTTGAAGGATTTCTCCTCTTTTTTAGTGAATATTTTTTGTGAGGAGTGGCAACAATCATAACAATACAACATTTACAATAGACTCTTACCCGGGCAAGTGAAAATAACAAAACAGGCCTTATAATCAACTCAAAATATTACCTCTGAAATTCTTGCTTAGTAGGTTGCTGAGGCACTTGTTTAAAGTCCAGTTTTATTTGTACTCCTACTTTTCTGTTTTTTTTTTCCAGTCTCACCACACTGAGGACTCTGGTAAGATCCTCAATGTTCTTGCATGCATTCAGTTCTTCTACAAGGGTAGCTCGCCATCAATACTTCCCGCCAATCCAGCTCCACTCCCGGAGGGTCCAAAAAACCTGACCATGCAGTTCAGGTAGGTAGTTAGTTAACAGGTAGTTAGCTTAGTGTAAGTTCAAGACTGAAATCAAAAGGCTGAATGGTTGTTTTCTTGCACCTTTTAAGTTCAAATACTTAATAATGTCAACTTCTCAACAAGTGAAGCCGACCAGACACTGGACTGATGGTTCCCAAAGTGGAAACGCTGATGATGTCACAAAATACCTTACCCACTCTAAAGCTATGTACGAAGGCTTTTTTCGTCCAGTCCTGAAAAATATAAACAAAACTATGAGTCTCCAGTCTCTGGAATTGCTATTTTTTTTTTAGTTGTTTGCTAAAATTTGGGAACCTCTGTACTCAATGGCTCTAGACAAGTGGTCTCCAACCTTTTCCAACTCAGGGCCCACTTTTCAGTCTCAAAAATGTTTGCAGCCCACCTCTGACCCAATAAGCACCGAGTGTATAAAATTGTTACATTGTGGGTCACTTATTATATTTTGGGTTTTACTGTATTCTTTTTGTAACTTTCCGGCCTAGCAACTTTGTTACATTGACCAGTCATTATGTTTTCGGTTTTATTTATTTATTTTTTTGTACATTTCAGGTTGTTGTCGCATTTTGGGTCATGTTACATACTGGGCTCTAACATACTTTCTTAAAGTTTTTTTTTTCTATATGACTATTTGAACAGTTTTCATTTGTTTTAAAACTAATTTAAGTTTAAACTTAATTTTTTTATTGTGTATATTTGTATCTTAATAGTATTACCCTCCACTAAAATCACGCTATTTTGGAAATGATTTGGCGGCCCACTTGGAAGACCTTCACGGCCCACCGAGGGGCCGCGGACCACAGGTTGGGAATCACTGCTCTAGACATTTGTGAAAATTATTCCTTGAAAAATTGAGTCCAAGAGAAGTTTGCCTAACCCTGGTATTGGCGTCAGATTTACTCTGTACCATCTACTCTGACTGCTGATGAAGTATAAGGTGTAAAATTGTGTCAAAATTATTTTGTTTCTCCTTTTATCGAAGATATTTCCACCACATTCACATATATTTAAGACCATATCTACATAAAAGTATACCTCTTTTTTGAGTAAAAAAAGCTGAAATTTTGATATTTTTCCCACCAATGTTATTATCAGAGGTACATATTCATTTCAACTTCTTTATTGGCAGCAGGATGCTATGAATCTTTATAAAACATATAATTTCACAAAGACAGTCATAGATAATTTTACAAGCACGTAGCGTAGCATGGAATCACTTATGTAAGTTTCAATCAATTCTGTAAAAGAAAATCAAAGTTATGACAAAATGTCTGTTGAAATTGGGTCAAATTGACCTGAAAACAACAGGAGGGTTAACCCTTTAACTACCCCACCTAGAAAAAAAGGAATAAAAACACCTTTTGCTTGTATTTCTTATTGCAACGGCTGAGTTATATCCGTTATAGTTGCTAATAGTTATAACATATTGTGATACCTGACCTGTAAGTGATGAGTAAATGCTTTATAGTGTGTTATGATTATTGTTATAAAGTATTATAGTAACTTATGAATGTTTATGTCTTTAGTTATACAGTGCTATAATATTATTATAAGATATTATAAATGTATTTATAATGCAGTATAAACATAGGTGTCAAGTTAAGTGTTACCGAAATTTTATACAAATACCATAAATAGTAGAAAAAGTCACATAAAATGCTCATTTAGAAATAAACAACAACAAAAAATATTGAGCTGTTATTTCAACCCAGGAAAATATTGAGTAAAACAAGGAAAAACTGCATTTGTAAATTTTTCATCTTGACCTAAGTGCAGCTAATTTCATGGTTTCATGGTTCTTGCATCATAGTTTCCACAAACAAGGAGCAAGTGTGAATTTAGTGTTCAAATCTAAACCTCACATATGAAAGAACTCATGTTGAGATGATTTAGAAAAAAAGTTATGACGAATGTAGCACCATGTTCCGGCTCAAAAATCTAACTTGGCACCGTAGCAGATCTTTAATATATAATGTTTTACAAATGACAGATTTATGTGCCATCTTTTGCCTGCTAAAGCAGTCGGTTACACGTCCATCTGCAGTAAAATCTTCTTCAAACGGACCATGAAATAAAAAAAGAGTCAGCTCCTCTTGGCTCAGCGGGAAAAACCGTTAGACTTGTGATTGTTCTGAGCGTGTGCCAACTCTACAACGAGGTGAGACGAGACCCACTGAGTTCCTAAAATCTGACAAATGAGTCTGGATCCAGCAACTGCAAATCCCATGTTTGCATTAATGTGTTTCCATTCATATTCCAAAAGTACATAAATCTCTGTGTAAAGCTTCTCGTAGCTTTAACAGACCCTGTGGTGATGAAATAAAGCAGCGTGAAGCGGCTTCACGGCCACACTTACGCTCTAATGAGCACAAAGAGAAAGTCACAGACTCGTTCACAGGTGTTAAACTCCAGGACTGTGTCAGCAGGTTTTTGTCTACCTTTGGTGAAAAGATCTGATCGATGGTGAAGTTGGAGCTTTTTTTTTTTTTATTGGGAGACACTTCGACAGCTGCAGAGGAGAGAAACTTGATTTACAGACTGAACAGAGCTGAAGTTAAAGTCAGGCAACAAAGAGGTGTTTGTGTCTTTTGATCATTCACTGAGGTTTGGGAAAAGGCCCAAACTAAAGTACAAATATTTAACCAACAGCGTTTGGCAAATTTCTGCATCTAATTGTGGTTTGTTGATACAAGTGGGAAACATGGATGCACTGAGTTAAGAAAGAGAGTTGGGAATCTGAAAAGATAAATTGGTCCTAACAGAACGTCATTAAATGTGTAATTGGACTTTTCCTGCTCAACCAGACAAATACAAACATTTGGCGTCAGATTTCACTTTTGTTGTTTTTATCTTTTCTATGGTTTCTATTTGATTTTTTACTCCTTTTTACCTCTGTTCCTGGGTCAATGACAAAAAGAGGGTCTAAAAACTTATTTTGAAAAAGTTCTTTGAAAATGGATAAAAACATATTTCTGAGTGAAGAATTATGTTTTCTAACAGATTTCAGTAGTTGACCAACATTTCAAAGTTTTTAGGTTCATTATTTTTTAGTATTTTTAATTTGAGCACCCAAAAATGTCAGGTGGCTCAACCAAATATATGAAAATATATTTATATGTTCCTGTTATTTTTTCAGTGTGAAATTATTGGCAAGTATCTCTCAAGTGTCTGTAGTGACTCATACATTTTCATTTTGTGTGTTTTATTTCTTTTATTTGTGAATAAGATAAATAATTTTGTGTTAAAATAACATTTCACATTATTACATTGGTTGTACCACCTGACATGGAAATTGTTCCAGTCACCAATGAAGTGAAAAAACCTTTTTTATCAGTATTTCAGAGAAATCTACAAACTTTTCCACTTGGTCACAAATGTCATTTGGGCTCCTCTGGCTGATGCAGTTTCCTGTTTCCTGTTTTATTCTCTTCACTTTAAAATAAAAGTCTAATGTTACGGTTGCACCACCCTGACATTTGACAAGGTGAAAATTACGGGACTAAAGTTTTTTAAATTTCTCAACAGCTTTAAAATTCTTTTTATTTGCAAAGAATGTTTTATTTAAAAAGGTTCAAGCATAAAATAATGCCAATGTATTTTTAATTTCCATTTACAATAACTGACATTCAATTTTTAGAATTTAATTACTGTGGATACTTGTCAGGACGGTTGCACCACCTGACATTTTGGGGGGTTTGAGGAACCAAAACACAAAAAAACATGTTATATTTTAATAGTTCAAAGATGTGTTCAAATAACACAGGTTTCATAGAATAAAGAAATACATGTGATGAAATACTCAATTCATGATGGAAGGAAATACTGCACTCGGACACAAAAAAAGGGACGTCACCTCATTGACCCTCCTCCTTCTGTTTGGTTTGTATGATTGTTTGTTAAATATAGTTCATTTCAATGTTGTTTCCTTATTTTTGACTCACTTTTTTTGTTTATTGATTTTGTTGTGGACCTCTGCTGTCAAGCACTTTGCAAACTGTTGTTTTTTTGTGCTCTACACAGAAATAAACGAATAAATAAAGTTAGTATTATTATATGATTAAGATTCAGTATTGGATGCCGTTTGTAAAGTTGCCCACACTACAAATAACAACAACATTTCTCCACATTAGGCTTAAAATATCACTTTATATGCAGATTTAGAGAAACATTTGTGAAACATTATACACAAATGTTGAATATTAAATCTAAATGTTGGCTTTAATGTATAAATGTTATACATAGATGTCCTGATTCTAAATATTTAGTCAAGATTTATTAATCTTTGCTAATATTTCAAAGTCTAGAGCAAAAGTTTCTTAATATTCAGCTCAGATTTCTAAATATTTAGTCAAGATATCTAATTTTTTGGCTCAGATTTCTTAATATCTAGCACAAATTTCTCAATTTTTGGCTCAGGTTTCTAAATATTTAGCTCAGATTTGTTAATATTTAGTCCAGATTTCGAAGTCTTTGCTACGATTTTTAAATCTAGAGCAAAAGTTTCTAGATATTTAGTGCAAGTTTCTGTTAGTTAGCTAATAGGAAAATTCTCACATGCCCGCCAGAGGCACCAAAATAAAAGTCTACCTGTCACTGTTCTACATTTTTGAAGCCAAAAAACCCGTTTCTCTAGCCGCCATTGAGCAGCCAGAGTCTGCGCAGTAGAGAATTTCCGGTGGTGCCAAGTAAAAAAGAGAAATAAAAATATTTATTTCTTCTTCTTCAGAAGGTTTAGTCTCCTTTTGGCTCTTTCCCGAAGTTTCTTATATCCCCGATAAAAACTACTCACGAACGGCAGCTGTCAACTATCGTAAAACGAAACTTGTATCGCGGTTTTTAACGTCCAATAACTAATGAGAAACCAACTTCTCAGAAAAAAAAACACCCGAACACCATGCAGCCAGATGACATCTTCATACCACCTTAGCGTAAAGATGAGAGAAACGTTTCAACGAGGTATCGTAATTTTTTAAAGTTTTCCCGGCCTATACTGCAGCCAGACACCAGGGGGCGGGGCATCTGCTGGAGGCTTCAGTTTGAGCCGAACGTCGCTACGTCCACTCATTATACAGTCTTTGGTCTCCACCAGCTGGATAGCAAAAAAAAAAAGTATTTTTCTTTGGTTTCCATTGCTTTAACATGCTCAATGATTGTTAACTGGGCAGTAGGACTTGGAATTGAACCCTCAACCTTGTAATTAAGAGACACCCCACCCACTCCACTACTGAGATAAAGCCACGTGTTTATAGACTTTTTTTTTTACTGTTACTAATTCCTGCTGTGCTACAAACTAAAGATCAGATCCGTGTGTATGAACCATCGGCCTGATTGTGGAAAACTGGAGTCATGCATTTTAATATAAAACAGTTTCACCCAGCATGCCTTTCTGCAGGGTACAGTTCCTCTAATGGGTTCCAGCGCAGCGATTTTGGAAAGCACATCTAAGGTGAAAGTGTTAAACCAGAATTAGATTCAGAGTTTGTTTAGAAAGAACACAGAGACACTTTATTTCCAGGAAGTTTCTGCCAACAAAGAACCAGACACCGTAAACGTTAAGTGAAAGTGTAACTGCTTCCTGAATCCCAGAATAGACTGTGAAGTAAAGAGTGAAATGTGATGTTTATTTTTAATCAGAAAGCTTGATAGTCTTTTTATTTCTTTCACCATTAAGCACACTTAGGGGTAAAAGCCTGTAATTAATCTGTTTTCTGATCAGATCAGCATTTGTTTACTTAAAATAAACCCAATGAAGCAACTTGACTCTTCACTTCTCCTCCACGTCTTTTGAAGGAAATGATCACGTGGTGTCCCCAGAAACACAGAAGCGTCTCGTTTCCTGTTATTGAGGAACTAAGCGTTGCCATAGCAGCGGACATAACCTCCCTCACAAACAATTACCGGTTGCTAAGGAAATTGAGGCTTACCACAGTGTTTATTTGTTTAACCTTTCTCTTCCCTCTGAATAGTTGAGGCAGCGCCAGGTCTCAGGATTAAACGAGCGTTAATGGTAAAGATTTACCGTCGCGCAGTTTAAATTCTTACTATCTGACTGTTTTTCATGGGATCTTTTTCTGATAATAGAGCCCAATTTAAGCTTTCCTCCCTCCACAGTTCCCATGAAGATCCAAATGCATGGCCTGTTCTTATCCAAACCAACAGTGTACACTCATCAGAGTGTGTGTGTGTGTGTGTGTGAGTATTTGTTTTGATCCAGAGGCCACTTCTGAAAAACTTCCAAGTCAAACATGGCTTGAACTTGTCCACCATCTCTGACTTCTTGCACAGAGGCTCTGGAATATTTGTTTGACAGTTTGCAACCATGGGAAGAAAAGAAGACCCAGAGTACACAGAATCTGTCCACAAACTCTATAATAAGGTTGCAGGGTCAAAACCAGGGTACACGCTCCCTTCTCTTTCAGATGTCATTGAAGTAAGACAAGAAATGCATGTTTCAAATAGTTTTGTGGCTCAGCAGTTTGTACAGTTAGGTAAACATAAATTAAAATAATCTACAATTACCTATGGCGTCCCCCAAGGGTCTATCGTGGGTCCAAAGTTATTTATTATTTGTATTAATGACATTGATAGTGTCAAAGGAAACAAGATTTTGTTGATGACTCCATTTTTTTCCCAAACTCTTATTTTATTTAATTTTTTGGTTAAGATACAGATACATCTTGTAAAAATAGGCATCATATAGAATCGATACACATAGTTTTAAATACATAAATAAGTAATAGTCAAAGTACCAAATAAAACAAAACAAAAGCAGTAATAGTAGTAATAATAATGATAATTAATAATTATAATAAAAATAATAGCAAGAATAATCGAAATAACAATAGAGTTATATTAATAACAGTAATGGTAATAATAAGAATAATAGTAGTAATAATAATAGTAATATTAATAATAATAATAGTGCCAGTAATATGGAAATAGGAAAAAAAAGAAAAAGAATATATCTACACCATTTTTTTATGTAAAGGTGATAAAATCGAGCAGCTGGTAGAAGTCACTGATAATGAACTGATGAAACTTAACTGTCGGCTTGATGAAAACCAGTTGTCTGTAAATGTGATGAAAATGAAAGTAATGCTTTTTTGGAATCAGATCATATTGGACCAGAAATCTCTCTCTGTCATGTTTATTTTTTAAGTCCTAGTTTCACTGTAAATATGATGTTACTAAGAAGGGTCATTCTATTTGTTACAGCTGTTTGAGTAAGTCCTAGATTCATTGTAAATATGAGGTCACTAAGAATATAGTTCCCCTATCTGTTGCAGATGTTTCAATAAGTCCGAGTTTCTCTGTAAAAATTACGTTATAAAGAAGAGTCCCTCTATTTGTTGCAGCTGTTTCGATAAGTCCTTGTTTCAATGTAAATATGAGGTGAAAAAGCAGATTTACTCTGTCTGTTACTTTTGTTTTTACAAGTTTTTGTTTCACTGTAAAATATGAGGTTACTAAGAAGAGTCATTTTATTTGTTACAGTTGTTTCAATCAGTCTTGGTTTCACTGTAAATATGATGTTACTAAGAATCACTCTATCTGTTTCAGCTGTGGGATTTAAGTCCTAGTTTCACTGTAAATATGAGGTTAAAAAAGAGTCTGTCTATTTGGTTTAGCTGTTTAAAGTAGTCCAATTTTCATTATAAAGATGAGGTTACAAAGCAGATTTACTCTATCTGTTATGTTTGTTTTTATAAGTCCTAGTTTCACTGTAAATGTGAGGTTACACAGAAAAGTCACTATATTTTAGCTGCTTCAATAATTCCGAGTTTCACTGTAAATAAGAGGTTGAAAAGCAGAGTCAGTCTATCCGTTACAGCTGTTTTCTTAACTAGCAATTATTGAAACAGCTGCAACAAATAGTGACTCTTCTTTGTGACCTGATATTTACAGTGAAACTAGGACTTATAAAAACAAACATAACAGATAGAGTAAATCTGCTTTGTAACCTCATCTTTAAAATGAAAATTGGACTACTTTCAAACAGCTAAACCAAATAGACAGACTCTTTTTTTTAACCTCATATTTACAGTGAAACTAGGACTTTTATCACACAGCTGAAACAGATCGAGTGATTCTTCTTGGTAACATCATATCATACAAAACAACTGTGAAACTTGTAGTTTCAATAAGTCCTAGTGTCACTGTAAATATGAGGTTATAAAGAAGGTTATTAGTTGCAGCTGTTCGAATAAGTCCTAGTTTTACTGTCAACAGTATAATTGTGCTGTGTCTTTAGTGCTAGTTTCACTCTAACTTGTGAGTGGCACAGAGGGTTTACTTTTCAAGTCTTAGTTTTTCTCTAAATACAGGGTTACTGAGATGATTGACTCTACTTGTTCCAAATGTTTCTGAGTCCAAGTTTCGCTGTAAATGGGAGACTCAAACACAACTGCAGCAGATGAACCAAATAAAAGTGCTTGTTAAAATCCAGACCAGTTTTTTCCAGTAGCATAACTTCTGACTCCAAAAGTAGAAATTCAGGGCAACAACAAAAAGCCAGAAAATCCTCACTGTGGACATCTTTTCCAAAAACTTGCACAAAACTAAAGGAAACTTCTGCAGCAGCAGTAGCTAGTTAGCAAACTCAAACATACTTAATATAAGACATTAAAGGGTTGTGTGGTGATAAATGACAGGGGACGTGTAAAAAATGAAGTGATGTAAGAGGAATGACTCCACAAACATGTGAGAGAGTTGGGCGAGGTTTGGGCTGATGACATCGGAGGAAAACAGTTATGAGAGAGTACAGTGTTGTTGTACAGATGATATCAATATTTCTCATGCAGTTTATGAGTCATGTGTATGTGCAAATAAAGTAGAGTTGTTTGGGAAAAAAAAACGCTCCATCAAAACTTTGTATCACCTCTAATGGGTGGATGCAAAACGAATAAAGACATTATAAACTGAACCAACAGCTGCAACAAAACACAGATGTTCAAGTGTTTTCCTTCTGAGCTCAAATCCCAGGAAACTTTTTATGCAACGTGAGGTTGTTTTGTTGAGTGCAAGGATGTAATGAGAGCATCAAAGAGGAGTGGAGATAAGAGAGCAGACGGTGACTATGGGAAAAAACCTGGACAGTGTCTGAGTCAGGATGAGTGTGAGAAACAGAAACGAGAGGAAAAAAACTCAACAACGCCAATTATTATCGTCTACATCTGCAGTTTAAAACTTTTAATGGGCAGAAACTGATTATATTTGCTTTCGTGTCTTCACCTGTAATCTTTCAGGTATCTTTCTTTGTGGTATAACACTAATGGGCCAATCCAAAAACAGACAAAAATAAACAAAAAACCCTCGAGGATACTTAATTTAACTGGTCAGTAGAACATTTACAGACTAATGTGCACTTTGCTGTGTTCACTGCATCAAACTTCAACAAAGAAATGTGAAAAACAGATAAAACATTTTCTGTTTGCGTAATTTCATATTATCTTTAACCCATATCTTTGCTTTGATTCTTACAATAATGGATAAAATGTGGAATTTGTTCATAGTTTTCAATTTTGGGACACATTCCTCAACCCCCTATCAATGTCCCGCGACCAATGACTGTATATAGAATGGACAGCGTGCTTCTGCCTGTCACCGTTCTACGATTTTGAAGCCAAAAAACCCTGTTTCTATAGCCGCCATTGTGCAGCCAGAGTTTGCGCAGTAGAGAATTTCCGGTGGAGCCAAGTAAAAAAGAGAAATAAAAATATTTATTTCTTCTTCTTCTTCAGAAGGTTTAGTCTCCTTTTGGCTCTTTCCCGAAGTTTTTTATATCCCCGATAAAAACTACTCACAAACGGCAGCTGTCAACTATCGTGAAACGAAACTTATATCGCGGTTTTTAACGTCCAATAACTAATGAGAAACTAACTTCTAAAAAAACACTAAAACACCTGAACACCATGCAGCTAGACGACATCGTCATACTACCTTAGCGTAAAGATCAGAGAAACGTTTCTACGAGGTATCGTAATTTTTTAAAGTTTTACCGGCTCATATCTGGAATACATGGGGAGGCGGGGCTTATGACCTATACTGCAGCCAGACACCAGGGGGCGGGGCATCTGCTGGAGGCTTCAGTTTGAGCCGAACGTTGTTACGTCCACTCATTATACAGTCTATGGTCCTGACCCCCACTTTGGGAACCACTGACTTAGAGAGTCAACACAGTCCTTCTTCTCTTGTTATAGTAAACCAATCTTTGTTAGTTTGTCTTGTGGTTCACCATTGTGGGATCTGCACATCACCAGATTTAGAAACTCTGTGTCCTGAAAAACACAGAGAGTTGAGGTCATTAAGTTTCACACTCTGTAACTGAACATGCAACACACATCTGCAGGAAATACACAGGTTATGCACGGACAAACTGCAGAAACTGGATCCTGCAGAGATGTTGAAGTGAGAGAGTGAAGCCTGTGTTCAGCTGCTCGCTCGGCCTTTACTTTTACAGAACTGACCAAGACTCTGTTTCTCCTGCCAAGTCCCCGGAGACTGAGTTCCTGCTGTGTTCAGCGGTCCAACCAGCAGTCTTTGAATTCCTATGGCGAGGGTGAGGTTATGACTAACAGTTCATTAAATAAAAATGTCCTGCACTGTACTTTCAAAGGGTTTGGTTGATTCATTATTTCTGCAAACATCTGTCTTCTCGTAGCTCTTACTGTTGATACACGTGCAGCAACATCAGCATTGAAGCTGAGAATCATTTACTAAACTAAACTAAACCTCAGTCAAAAAAGTGATTAAAGCTTCTGGTGATTCATCTTCAGCCCTAAACTCATAACTAATTCAGCATAAATGCATCACTGTGGCACAAAGGCTCCGGTAATTACTTAAAGACTGCACTACTGCATCTGCTTTATCATGATTTATGAGCACGATATCTCTACTTACTACATTTTATTGACCTTTAACTTATAGATCATTATAGAAGAGTATTTAGGCCACTAAAAATAAAAACATTGAGGTATATTATTTCTATTTTTAGCATCAATTTTTGTAAAACCAAAGTCAGAATTCTGAGATTGGAGCAAGAATTCAAAGCAAAAGTCAGAGCTGTAAGTTCAAAGCCAGAATTCTGTTAAATTACGTCAGAATTTCGAGATCCATTTACGAATTTTGAGAAAAAAGGCAAGATTCTGAGAAAAATCAGAATTACGAAGGGAAAAAGTCAGAATCCTGAGAGATTCATAGGAATTCTAAGGGAAAGGAAAACAAAACAAAGTTCAGAGAAAAAGCCAGAATTCAAAGATCAAAGTCACATTGTAAAAGGAGAAAAGGAAAAGAGGAAAAATTCTGAGAAAGGCATCTGAATTCTAAAAGACATTAAAGATTTCCAAGAGGTAAATTAAACAAAACTGAAAAAAGTCAGCATTCCAAAAAGGAAAAAGTCAGAATATTTGGATCAAAGTCAGAATTTCAAGAGGAAGAAAGCCAGATACTAAGAAAAAGTGAGTAAAAAATTTGGATCAAGGTCAGAATTCAGAGAGGGAAAAGTCAGAAATTTGGTATAATGTCAGAATTTCTAGATCCAAGTCAGAATTCAAAGAGAAAAAAGATAGAATTTCAAGAGGAAATAGTCAAAATTATGCGAAAAAAAAGTCTGAATTCTTGGATAAAAGTCAGAATTCCAAGAGGTAAAAAAGCCAAATACTGAGAAAAAGTCAGAATTGTTGGATAAAAGTTTGAATTTCAAGAGAAGAAGTCAGAAACCTTAAATCAAGGTCAGAATTTCTAGATTGAAAAATGTCAGAATTTTTGTATAATGTCAGAATTCCTAGATCAGAGTCAGATTTCAAAATTATGCAAAAAAAAGGTCAGAATTCTTGGATATAAGTCAAAAATTCCAAGATGCAAAAGCCAAAACTCCTAGATCAAAGTCAGAAATACAAGAGGAAAAAGTCAGAATTGTTCTCAGAGTTGTTTCTTTAAACTTAGAAATCTATATGGAGACTTATTTTCACAGTGACTGACTCATTCTCTCAGAACATTTTTGATTAAAAAAAAAATCTATGTATTTGATCTCAATATTTTTCCAGTAGCTCTAACCCTCTCAGTTCAGCATTTCATCAGTTCAGATTAATTTTTCATCAGCAGCATTTCTACCTTGAAGAATAAGAATAAACATGTGTTCAGGTTTGTGTATGCTGGACTGTGCTGCCAAACTAACATCCACTGAATGTGTGTTCTTTATCATTGCTGAAACCTTCTCCAGTTCATGTAGTGAAGTGAATTTATGGACTGTTTTTTGTTGTTTCTCTTCCCGATGACTCAGTGGCTCTGACAGCATGAATGGACTCAGTGTCCTCCTGGTGTCTCTGCAGCCTCCTCTTCCTCCTCTGAGTCTCCGTCTGACAGATGAGGAGGAGTGATGGAGGTCGACACCCGACTCTGGCTTCGTTTACTTCACTCCCTGCTTTTCTAAATCAGCTGGTTTGTTCTGTGTTTGACCTGAACTTCGATCCGTTAATGTGAATGATTGCAGCATGTGCATGAACCAAAACCCAGAAATTTTTGTTAGAGTTGAAATAAGCAGACTGGGATTACTTTTGAGATTCATGATGTAAAATGTCATTTTCAGAATTCCCTCCAATCATCCATCTCTCTCTTTTTTGGGGTTTCCTAATTGATGCTTTCACATTTTCAAAGGAAATGTAACTTCAAATAAAAGTTTTTATAATCCATAACGTAAGGATCAACATCAGCAAAGAGGAGAACATTGGAAAAAATATGGATGTAAAGAGCTATGATGTCATTCTGGAGTTTTTATTGCTCCCAGAAGTGAAACATCTGACTGACGCTCACAGTAGCAGCTCTAACAAAGACGTCTTTGTGTGAAGTGAACTTAAGCCAAACTGTCACAGTTTGTGGATTGCATGAATTCAAAGGTCAAAGGGCACAGCAGAGTCTGCAAGAAAGTGTTAGAGAAGAATTAGTGGCGATCTTCTTAAAGGAAAACATGACTTCATATGTACAGTAAGTTTCACCATTCTGGGACATTTTACAGTGTTTCACCCTGAGATGAAAACAGAGTGAAAAAAATCTGCGTCTACACGGAAACGCTGAGAGACTTAAAAAGGCTGATGTCAGGCCTGTGGGTGGCGATATAACTGTAGGAGCTGTATAAACCAGAACAGTATAGAGGCTGGAGAAGGAGTGAGCTGATCATCTGGAGATGATGATAGTGCAATAAATGCACGTTTTGATAGAAGTCAGTCAGTAGATTCAGCAGAAGAAGAACAAAACAGTAGGTCACTGTTGTTGCTGTTTTTCGTATTCAGGTTTTCCCTGGTTAAGCTTTTTCAAAAAGTTCCACCACGGATTATGTTTTTAAAAGTTTGCATTTTCGGTCGAAAATGTTGTTACAAAAGTTGAAAAGCACCTTTGGTCTGCTGAAAACATATTCGTTTGTCTCGTGAAGTGTGGGAATAAGACCCTGTTTACACAACAACTGTTTTCAGGGGAAATGCAAAAGTATTGTTGCGTTTCAGCCTCCTGTTTACTCGGAAAAGGTGTTTTCGCCGACCGAAAACACAAACTTTTGAAAACACAATCTAGAGTGGAACTTTTGGAAAAACACTTATCTCTGTCCCTGTGTAAACACCATGGACTGTATAAAACATGGACGTAGTCTCCGTGACGTCATCCGTCTGTTACTGCAGCTCAGTTTTGAAGCAAAACGGCGGGCGCAACCATATTGGAATTGGGACGTGATCTAAGCTGTGGCTCTGATTGGGCAAGCTCTCCACCTTAATATCTTCCAAACGGCCAAGTTAGAAAAAAAATCACCCCTCTCACAGTGTATGCGTTTAGCGAAATAAGCACTTATTAGCACTTCTGTGTTGTCTCGTTATTTCAGACCGGAGGTTGCAGCCAATGACTGTATATAGAATGGACAGCGTGCTTCCGCCTGTCACCGTTCTACGTTTTTGAAGCCAAAAAAACACGTTTCTCTAGCCGCCATTGTGCAGCCAGAGTCTGCGCAGTAGAGAATTTCCGGTGGAGCCAAGTAAAAAAGAGAAATAAAAATATTTATTTCTTCTTCAGAAGGTTTAGTCTCCTTTTGGCTCTTTCCCGAAGTTTCTTATATCCCCGATACGAACGGCAGCTGTCAACTATCGTAAAACAAAACTTATATCGCGGTTTTTAGCGTCCAATAACTAATGAGAAACCAACTTCTCAGAAAAAAAAACACCTGAACACCATGCAGCCAGATGACATCATCATACTACCTTAGCGTAAAGATGAGAGAAACGTTTCTACGAGGTATCGAAATTTTTTAAAGTCTTCCCGGCTCATATCTGGAATACATGGGGAGGCGGGGCTTATGACCTATACTGCAGCCAGACACCAGGGGGCGGGGCATCTGCTGGAAGCTTCAGTTTGAGCCGAACGTCGTTACGTCCACTCATTATACAGTCTATGGTTGCAGCTTGGTAAACACTAGGCTGGGGAAAACCTGGATATGCTGACGTCACATTCAACTCTGCATGTGCGCAATAAGCCTCCACTGTGCCAGGCATGAACCGAACAACTACAACAACAACAACAACAACAGTGACCTACAGTTTCAGTCTTCTGCTGCTGAATCTGACTGCCTTTACCAAAAAGTGCATTTACTGCATTATTTCTGCAATTAAAGAAAAAGTTTTTCATTTAAACTCCAGACAACTGGCTCACCTCTTCTTCAGCCTCTATAGTGTTGTCATGTATACGGCTCCTACAGTTATATCGCCATCTACAGGCCTGACGTGTACTACAGCGTTTTCCAATTTTTTTTTTCATTGTGTTTTCATGCGTTTCAGGGTGAAACGCTGTGAAACGTTGTCGTTTAAACGGGGCCTTAGTGGGGGAATAAAAGTCCTTGTGTTGTTCCCTGGTTATGTTCATCATATTGGGTTAGTGATGCAGAGCGTGATCCCCTCTGTGTCCTCTATAATTTAAAGGAGACGGGTTGATAGCTGCTGTGTATGATTACAAGGCAGCGACAGAGAAACATCAAAAACCAACCTCACAGACTGGACCAGAGCCAGAACGACCCAGAAATCAGATGAGACATGACCCTCAGCTACCTGGGTGGTTGGGTGAGATTATCTCCGATTAATCAGCACATTTAATGGAAGCCAGAAAATTACAAGGCAAAACTGTCAACTGAGACACTTTGAAGATTCTCCACAATCAGAAAAAAAAAACCTTCAGGTAAATCTGCTACTGTGAGTCAGATCTTAAAAAGAGTCACCATGGAGGGTAATAATCCTGTTTAGTCTTGGTTTTTAAACTTCCACTCATGTTGCCAGCCCAAGAACCAAACATTGCCATCAATAAAGTCTAAAAACGTAAAAAAAAAACAAAAAAAGATTTTTTAGAAAGAGCCAAAGTGGTTTTCTTTGGGGCACATTGGCTAAAAAGGGTCCAAATTCTTCCAAATACAGTTAGTCAAAGCCAAAAAACACTAAACGCTTCCATGTACCTTGCCTTAAAAAAAGCAGGAAAGTTTACAAAATATGGAAAGTGTTCATTCACTGCTTCAGGCAAAGCTTGAGACAAACAAAAAGTGGAATTTACCTCCATGAAAATGTCATCTTGATTCAGTAAACTTCAGAAAACCAAGATAGGGCTTTAAAAAAAAAAGAAGAAGAAGCAAAGGTCAGAGTAGAAACAACAAGATCAGCGTTTTGTTTAGCTGCCATGGTGATTGCATTAAAGTGATCCTCTGAGGGTTAGTTTCTATGGGAAATCACTCAGCTATGGCAGAAAACAGACACAGACATGTTTCATTCTGATGGTATGTCTGTATTAAATGGCACTGACTATATAAGAGTAAAAATAACAGATTAAAACAAACAGAAAGAATATAACAAACAGATTCAGCAGCTTTTAACCTCCCCCATCAGGTCAAAAGTCGTCCTGAGTTTGGTGTGGTCCACCTTTGTCGTAAAGATAACACTGGGATTTCTCTGTGTTCAAAGTCAAACAGAATCTAAGCCTGAGATATCTGACATCATCGCCCACAAGGTGCAACAACAACCTGCTGCACCTTGTGAAAAACAAAAAAAAAAAACAAGCTGCAGGTCATGAAGCTACCAGAGTTCATTCAATTCCAACTGAGTCTGATTTATCAAATAAAACTGATTTAACAACCAGAATTAGTTTGATGTAGTTCACTGGAGGCTGCTACCACATGGGGTATGCCTGGCAGAGCTGTAAAGAAAGTTGAAGGTTCTGGAGTGGCCATCTCAGTCTCCTGCCACCAGGGGGAGATCTCAAACCTGCAGTTCAGGCGAGACAGCCCAAGATTTCACAGGAACTGGAGGCTTTTTGCCAAGAAGAATGGTCAGTTTTACCATCTGAGAAAATAAAGACCCTCATCCACAACGAGCACAAAAGACTTCAAGCTGTCATTGATGTTAAACGGGGCTTGATCAGGGTCATTTTGGTACTTTCTGTTGTCATTATGCTGAAATGCTGCTGCTCAGCATATTGAAATTTGACCTTATTAAACTCATTCTTCTGCTGTTTTTTCTTTGACCCCTACAGCCCAAACAAAGTTGCACTAATTTGGACCAATCAGAAAGAAAAATGTTTAGACTGGTGAGGAATGGTGTGCTTCTATCGGGTTAGTCCATAACTTTTGTACTTTTTGAAATGTTTGGAACTTACCGATGCATTTTGGGCCTATTGAAATGAATGGAGAATAGCTGTCCCAAGCTATTAGCAAAGGTATGTGTTTTCAGAACAGGCACGGGATGTTTCACTGTCGACCTCCTTGCAGGAAAAGCTCAGTGTTAAAATGTGATGCTCAGCATTTCAACATCCTGCTTTTCCTTACAGCAAATCCAGGGCCCCCCTCTAGTTATGATTTAAAAAGAGCGAACAAAGTTGTTTGTAAATAAATGTCTTCACCCAACCACTAACCATGAGTGACAGAAAAGTTTTTGTGTTATCATTCATATTCTCTGAGAAAATGCCAAGAAATCATAAATTTTGCTAGGGTATGTAAACTTTTGAGCACAACTGTATTTACACGTGTCCCTTTTATATTTAATAACACATGTGTTTGGTAAGCACATGGCTAATCGGTATGTAGCAGTCGCTAATGGCTAATGTAGCCCGTTTATTGTGTTCTTTTCATATATAAATGTATGTTGGGTTTGGTATTTACCACGCGTTTTAGCAGCAGTTGGTTTGTGTGACTGGTAACGCAATTGTGCTCAGAATAGGAGGTGAGTGCTAAGTTGCTAACACTCTTGGTTTTAGCAGTTTTAGCCATAGCAAAGCGGTAATAAATACTAAGCAAATAAAAGAAAGGAAGTTAATAAGGTCCTTAAATTGTATTAAACAACTGTGGAGTCTAAGTTTTGTGTAGCTTTGACCCATTAAACCCTTTAAAACTGGGACCAGCGCTGCTTTAAGCTTAGTGGCTCCTTGATTAAACCCAATGAGCATGCTTGGCCACGCTAAGCACTCTGGGTAATGTAGTCTCTTTATACCTGGAGGCTGCTGTTGTATTGAACATGATGTGTGTCTTGCTTTACATACTATAATGTATAATAATGAATGTTTTATTTCATATTATGCTTCTTCTTATGGTTTGGAGAGACTTATGCTCATTAGTTATTTTCTGTTTTACTCGTTTGGGGTCTTTTTGACTTGACAAAAGAAATAAAGGAGAAAAAAAGGAGACAGGGCTTTTTCAGCGTGTGCGCCGAGGCTCTGGAACAGTCTCCCAGAGGAAATTAGATCCGCTGAGTCAGTAACCTCTTTTAAATCACTTCTTAAAACATATTTTTATCGGAGAGCCTTCCCTGATTTTAGCTGAGGTCTTTTATTTTCTTTTATTCACATATGTGTTTTTACCTTGTTTGTTTCAACTGTGTATATTTAATCATTGTTTTTAGCTGATCCTGTTGTTCTTGTGTTTTCCTGCCTGCTCTGATGATTGATTTTACTTGAACCGTTTTTCTCAGAGCACTGTTGCTTTTATTAAAGCACTTTGTAACTTTGCATTTGAAAAGTGCTATACAAATAAAGTTTATTATTATTATTATTATTATTATAAAAAGACTCACACAAGTCATTTCCTGTATGTGCTGCCTCTCAAGCTCATTCGGAGAGATTTGAAAAAGTTTTGAAAAAATCTGACCAGATGACTCAAAAAGTCCTCACTGTCCCTTTAAAGTTAAAATGATCACTCTATACAAATATGATAAGTAAAACCATACAGTACTCATAAGGATTCTTAGAAATATAAGGGTCTAGTTCAGATATAGAGATTTAGCATGATGCCTTCTGCATATACAGCTACAGAAACTTGATTCAAGCCTCTCCCACCTTTAAAAAAAAAAAAAAAAAAGAGAAAAGTTTCAGATTGACTCTTTCCTCGGCGCTATAAATACAGTCGAAGCGCACATCTGCACTTCACATCGAGGCGTGGTCAGTCAGAATAAAACAGGTGGACGAGTCTGTACTTTCACACTTCATCCTCAGGATAATAACAACAGAAGCTGCTGCACCGTCTTTTCTCTCCGGTCAGATCATCATCACATCTGCATCAACATGCCCAAGTGTCCAAAGTGCACGAAGGAAGTTTACTTCGGTAAGTTTTTTTATTTATCTGTGTTTTCTTTTCTTCTTTTTTTCTGCCAACTATTTATGTTTTACACGCCTGTGCATTTCCTGACTCATATAAGTAACGTTTCTTCTGCACAAATGAGGAAACAGGAAACTGAGTGACAGACACCTGACATGAAACTCCAGTTTTAAACCTGCGGATTTAATTAAGTTCAAAGAAACAAAAAAAAAATAAAAAATAAAATAAAGAATGCATTTGCTGATGTAAAATGAATTTGGTTGTCAGAGTTTTAAAACAGGTAGTAGTGTTAAAAATAATTATTAAAAAATAAAAAAAGACGTCGAAAAAGTGTACAAAAGCGCACGTGCTGAGGAATCATCAGATCGCACGTGCCATATTTAACTGAAAATAACGTGTATTATTACGTAGAAATAACAAAAAGTGCTTTGCATACAGGATATTTGGACGGTAAACGTTGTTGAATTGACAAAACAATATTTAATCACGTTTCATGTCAGCTATTTGTGAAAATAATAAACCTTTATGAAAGTTACTGTAAGTGCTAAAACGTGTTTTGTTAAAAAAAAAGAAAAAGAAAAAAGAAGACTCCTTACAAAATAACTTGTGATACAATTCAGAAATCAACAAAAAGTTAAATTTTTTTTTTTTTTTTTAAATGGCTGTTGTACATCGCTTTGGACAAATGCATCTGCTAAATAAAATTGTAGAATAAAGTTGTTGTTTTTTTGTATTTGTGCTGGTCAACTCCCCTTAGAAAGTAAAAATGCCCCTTAAATGTGATAATATGCTTCTGACAGGAAGTGTTGTGCACACTAAATGAATGCTTGCATATGTAATCTGAATGCAGCACATTGTTAAAGTATGGTTCAAAAGTAAAAATCTGACTGAAAATAATCACAATTATGAAAAAAGAAACACTCATTGAGGTAGTTACTGGTTTTGTTTCCTAGTGTCAGTTTATCTGCTTGTTTTATTTATGCTCATGATTGTTTTTATAGAGCACTGCAGAGCCATAAAAGGACGCTTTACTCTATAAAAGTCTTTATAATCAAGATACTTAGAAGTTAGAGGTTGACTTTGTGTAGAAATTCTCGATGGAGCAGTTTTGTCTCATGGGGAAAGTTTCAAAGCTGCTTCCTGGGAGGTTGGTAAAGAGGACAGCTCCATTTTACACTCCTCTTAATCTATTTACCACATCGCCTGCATCTCAGTTCTGCAATACAGTAAATCTTCCCTTGAGAGGCAAACTCTGAGGTTGAAGCCAGTGTAAGATACGGAGCCAAGTCTTTGGATTGTCAGTCAGATGAATTAACCGCGAGACTGAACTGTGCTTCCATTTCTTCCTCTTTATGGATAAACTTTCTCCTTCTGGGCCAAAATAAGCAGAGTGATTTGTTACAGTCCGAACAAGCTCACCACATTACTCTCCTCTGGAATACACTTTAAACAATGGTTTTTATTATTCAACAATCAGAGTCTCATCATTTTCCTGCCTCTTCATCAAACCTCTGCTATAAACTCCACTCTACAGTCAGTGAACACACTTCACTACCGCACCGTCCAACCCCTTTTTGCCTCTGCTGCCCATCCATCTGAATGTTTCTAAGCTCTCAGATGGAAACAATCAGGCTTCTGCTGCTTCAGTGAACGAGGAGGAGGAGGGAACTGGGCCAGTACCAGAAACACAAATAGCAAAAGACAGAAAAAAAAACAAAGAATGCTCTGATTTTTGTACAAAACCACTGTGTACTTGCACTGTGATAAACACGGAAAGTGATTTTTATATTAGTCCAACTTGATTTATGTGAGATAAGATAAAAAGGTAACTAATGAGTTTTATAAATACTACGAGGCAGGGGCGGATCTAGAAAAATATTTATGGGGGGGCGAGAGAGGGGCAGTCAATTGTTAAGTCGTGTCAAAATGGCAGAAGTCTATGTGTTGGATTAATTTAATATTAGAGTGATTATATTCTGAAAACCACTAAAGAGGACACTCTAGTAGTAGCTTCATGACCCAAACATTTATTTAAAACACTCTCTCTCTATTTAAAGTAAAAAAAAATAGTATAATTGCAACATAAATCATGTATTGAAGCAAATTTCTGCCAATGAAAAATAGGGTAGGGTCAAATTTCTTTTGATAAAAAGGCAAAATTTCAACTTTTGCCCCATAAATTTGACTCAGATGTCTCAACTTTTTGACTTTCATCTCGTGATTTTGACTCTTTCCATCTCAAAATTGTGACATTTCGTATCAGAATTTAATATTTTCATCTCATAATTTTTACTATTTATCTAAAAAATGTTGACTATTTCATCTAAAAACTTTGACTTTTAAACTTTTCTTTGAATTTAATCTTTTCAACAGAGGTGGCAAGGCTTTGTATCTAGGGGGGCAGCCGCCACCCTTGGCCCCCCCTGTAGATTCGCCCCTGCTATGAGACAATAAAGGTCTTTTGATGAAGCCAAAATGACTATGATGACTTTCTATACTTTTTTTTGCCCATTTTCTGCAACTTTCTGAGAATTTCCTCAAGTTTTTTTCCAATCTTTTTGCTGTTTCATGACCATTTTTCCTTTTTTTTTCAACAAATATGCTTTTATTTTGAAAGGATGCTAACATTTTCTTGCCATTTTTTGTTGCTTTTTAGACAATTTTCTCCTACTTTCTGAGTATTTCGCAAGTTTTCTTCCAATCTTCTACAATTAAAAACATCATGGAGCTTTAAAACCAAGCTTAATTTTTTGTGTGTTGTTGCTAGGCTACGCCACCTGGCTGCTTGTTGTAGCCTCCTGAAAAACTCACAGACATAACGAGGCTCTAATTATTGGCTGTAGACACTTTTCATGCACACAGCAAAACCGACTTTTACTGTGAAATGTTCAGTTAATGTCTATTTAAAAGTGTCATTTAAAATCGATCACTTGCTCATTAGTTACGTTTTACAACCTCTTCATGAATCTTTTCAGAAGGATTGGAGCAAATATCTGAACCGCTTCCTTCACGGCGTGTTTTTCCAATCACATTAGTGTCTGTTTATGTGTTTTGGACTCAATTCGTATCAACTCAGCCAGTGAGAGCTGATGCGGCGAGCAGATCAGATTTTCTTCTGCCTCTCTTGGCGCCTCCTTTCTAATCTCCTGAAAGATAAAATAAATAACCTTTGCTCTGAAAAATGCTCCACCAAATCCATATACAACACAATAAAACAACATTCATGAGCATTTTCCAGCTCAGTCAGGATCCACTCCAAGCTCCTCTTAAGTTAATCTTCAATTGCTGCTCATATAATTGTATTTTTTAACTCAACTACTGTAATTATTACCCATGAGATTTGTTTCCAAGCCCAACCTAATATTCACAAAAATGTTTTCATGCCCCAAACCTCTTCAGTCGACCTCGCCTTTGAGTGCTTTCGCTCATTTCCATTGGCTGTTACGTAATCTTGTACCAGATCGAGCTATTTTTAGGAAGATATGCATCATATCCTGGTATTGTGGGAACATTTGGAGAACAAGAAAACAGATCGTGTTACTTTATTTTCCTACATATGCACTTTTTCCCTTTTTCCTGTGATACAGTTTCTGCTCCTGTATAAGTTACAGCTTTATGTTGCTACTTCTTTATTACTGCAAAAAAGGGAGTCTGAATATAAGATAGAAACACTAAATTTGATGGAAAAATATCTTAAAAGTAGTGAAATTATCTGTCCATGCAGCAAGATAATTTCACTTGACTAGAAATCTTGAAATAAAACTGATAAATCTAAAAACAAGATGGGCTTGATGAGTATTCTCAGATCTTAAAACAAGAAGAAAATGCTCATTTTTAGATGAAAATGCTTGAAAACAAACTTCCTGAAGAAGAATTATAAGTGAAATATACTGAATATGAGCAATAGAATCTAATTTCATGCTTCCTATATTCTTAATTTTAGCAAATGGAATGAAAAATATCACTTTTTTTTTTTTTTTTACATCAAAACTACTTAGAATTAGAGAAGTATGATTAAGATAATTCTTGATTTTTGAGCATGGGTTTGTAAAATTCTTAGCTGTTTGCTGAATAAACTGTGTCTTAAAAAAGATGATTTTTTTGTGTTATTCTTAAATAAAGCAACTTGAGGTAGAGCTAAATCTTGAAAACAAGTTTTAATGTTATTAAATTACATGTGAGAAAACCCAAAGTAACTTGTTTTAAGAGTTATCCACTCATTTTAGGATTCTCAGACTAATTAAAACAAAATTTCATGCTTTTTTTGAGATCTAACATGCTAAAAATAAGTTAAAAAAACATTAAAACAAGATATTTTATGTCTTAAATCTTGGCAAGTGCAAGATTATTTGCAGTGTGACCTGCTGTTTTGTGCATCATGCAGATAAATACACATTTTAATTCAGCTTTGTATGATGATTCTGCTCCATATTCTCACTTGTATCAGGGTTAGAAATAATCTGAACTTTTTTCCATCAGAGTAAATCAGGTGTCTGCATTTATAACTCTGCAGAAGGACGTCTGAGCAGATCCACCCTGCAGATATTAACCTCTTTATCAGAGTTTATGAGGCAGGAAGGGTGATTCCTCCTCTACCCTGGAGTGCCAGGCCCACACAATGTTCCCAGAGTTATCAGCAAAGACGTTATCTTATTTGTCTCCAACTGATATCAAGTCACAGCCCTATGAAGTCATAATGCAGTGAAAGTCATCAGCTGAACCACAGAGTAAACCCATGTGTGACCTTGTGACCCTTTTGCAGAATACAGACGCTCTCTATGTGGTGCAAGTTTACAGAGGAAGTGGTTTTGACGTTTGCTTCTTGGTTTGTTTTGCAGCCGAGAGGGTGTCATCGCTTGGCAAGGACTGGCACAGGCCCTGTCTGAAGTGTGAGAAGTGCAACAAGACGCTGTCAGCAGGTTCACATGCAGAGGTGAGGCACCTGGAATTAATGCATGAATTATGTATGCACTGCAAAAACGGAAATCTAAGCAAGTCATTATGTCTTATTTGTAGTAAAAGTTGTCTTATTGTTCTTAATTTGAGCCACATTCACCAGACCAGGTCATAAAAATGTCTTATTTCAAGTTTTCAAGTTTTTTCAATTTCAATTCAATTCAATTTATTCGATTAGCATTTAAAGACCACGCACAACAAATATATCATAGATCCAAATATCACATAATGGTTGAAGTTTAACGAAAGGGTGTACTTAACTGCAGTGTTAGTTAACTTCACTGTTGTATGTCACGCTGCTTTTTTCGTGCTGGGAAATCATCCTACACATGAGCTCAACATCCTGAATAAAGTGCTGTGAAAGCAGAAGGAGCCAGAGATAATCATCTAACTGCAGCTTTGGTGATGCAGAGTCAGACAAACATCCGCACACATCTCCATCGCAACCAGAGTTTTGGTATTTCCTGTGCAGCATCCTGAATAAAGGATGCTGCACAGGTGTTCTGGTGTTTTTTGGAGGAACAGTTCTCATGTGTCTTTGCTTCTTGTAGCATGACGGCAAACCCTACTGTCACAAACCCTGCTATGGCGCACTGTATGGACCTAAAGGTGAGTGTGTTCTCCTCCCATAATCCTTTTCACACATTGAACAGGTTCACTCTGACCTTTTTGAGTTCACTGAGCAACAATGATAACAAACTCCTTCGCTTTTTTGACTTTCTGCCAGGAGCAACGCCCAATGTTAGGATTAAATTTTGTATCGTTTTATGTTGAGGCTGTAGATAGTAACATTATGGCACGGTATCATCTGATAAAGTTACAGCCTTAGCGATACAGTTATTACATGTTAGGGCTGAACAATTTGCAAAAACAATCTAATTGTGATTATTATTTCCTATATTGCAATTACGATCGTTTCTAGGTTCTCTATCTTATATGTTTTTAAACAAACACATTGCAGGACATTAACCGTTTCATAATTACAGCACAACAACAACCCACTACCACTACAACTGGGACTGATTTTTCTCCATTTCGGTCACTTTTCACTTCCTTTTTTTTCCACTTTTGTACATTTTTATTGATACCTTCTCACTATTTTCCAAATGCCCTCCCAATTTCTTAACACTATTTTCCCATTTTTGGCACTTTTCTCTATTTTGGACACTTTTGGACCTTTTTTGTGAGGAGGACAGTGGATAGAGTAGGAAAGGGGGAGAGAGTGGGGAATGACATGCGGGAAACAGGCCACAGGCCTGAATCGAACCCGGGCCACCCGCTCGAGGGCAAACCTCATGGTGCGCGCCCATATCGACTAAGCCTTCTGTGCCCCATTTTTACCACTTTTAACTGTTTTTTGACACTTTTTTCACCATTTTCTGGATCTTTTAAAGTTTCTTCCAAAATTGTTCTTCCTGATTTTTGTTGCTTTTTGGCCATTTTAGTCACTTTTCACCCTTTTTTTGCCACTTTTGGACCATTTTTTGCTCATTTTTGAGTATTTCTAGGTTTTATCCAAATTATCATACCAATTTTTGTGGGGGTTTTTTGACAATTTTTACCACCTCAAACTAAGTTTTATTGCCACTTTTTGCAGTTTTTGCCTCTTTTCACCACTTAGATTGTTTCTTTTATTAGGATAGTTTTTAACAGTTTGTCTCTTTGGTTGAGGAACATGTGTAGAACATTAAACATCTGCTGTAAAAACTGTATCTGCGGTTAGAATATTGCAACAGGACATTTTGCGATTAATTGCCCAGCCCTGGAACATGTTTAGTAAAACTTTAGAGGACAATGAGAAGCTCTCACTTGAAACTTGATTCCTAAAGTAAAAGTCACGTTACTCATGTAAAAATGTCTTTCCTCTCAGGATTTGGACGTGGTGGAACAGAGAGCCACACATTCAATTAGAGAGGTAAACCTTCACCAAATCATTTGCATTCCTCTGTTTATTTCCTGTATTTGCATCTTATTTGTTTACACAAACCCACACTCCCACTCTAAGCAAATCCACCCATTGTTCTTTCCCCGTCTTCATGTGTGTTTTCTCTGCTTCATCACCAGGTGTAGGAAAATGTTGCCTAGAAACTAGATCTGCGGCTCCAGCATCGTCACTCAAGTCCTCGTAATAATAACCATCAGAAAACCTGCGTTCTCACCAGAAGCTATGTTTTTGTGTGCGTGTGTTTTATTGGCTGTCCATGATCTCCGTTTTCTAAAGACGGATTGTATATTCCAAAGGTAGAACAAGAGAGAGGATGTTTTATTTTTAACTCTTCCTTTTCTCAAGGCGGAAAAATATGAATAAAGTTTTTCAAAATCTGTGGTTTGTTTTATTCTTCGTAATGAGTCTTAACATGAAACAGCTTTGAATTTTGGGACATTGTGGAATAAGTGCATGTCATCAAACTATTTCAGGCATCTACATGTGATGTGTCGTCCTCAGGATGAATTTATTATTTGCATACAGTGAATTATATTTAGCTACATTGGAGTCAATAAAAAACACAGAGCAGGGAGAGCAGCAGCAAAAACTCCCAGGGGTGAAAATCAGAGCAAACACCAATAAAAATACACGACACTCATGAAAATAGACACAGCAGAAAAAGAGCTTGACTATATGGTTGACAATGTTTCATTATTATTTATATACAAGTATTTTTTTTGGTTGAATTTTTGCAAAGTAAAGCTACTTTTTTGCACTACAAAAACTCAATATCGTACGAAGTATTTTGTTTGAATTTCTAGTCAAGGCTGATATCTAAGTCAGACTTTGGAACTTGTTTCTAGATGGATCATTTTGAATATTATTCTCAGTTAAAACAAGCCTTTATTACTTGTCAAAAGGTTTTGAAGCTGCTGAGTTTGTTGAAGATTAATCATCTTGTTTTTAGAAATAGCTTGAATTAAGAAAACAAAGCTTATTTAAATCTGCAGCTTGTTATGAGAGACAAAACTTCTCAAGACAAGAAAATGAGTTTTCCCAGCTATTTTTAAGATCTCTCTTATCAAGTAAAGCTTAAATCGAATGTCTTATTTTAAGACAGCTTACCAAGAGAATTTTCCGTTCCATTTGCTGTTTTTTTTTTTGCTTATTACAAGCAAAAACGTCTTCAATTATTTTTCTTACCTTATTTTTAAAGTGTATTTTTTCCAGTTCATCTTTGACTTAAGAATATTTTTCAACATATTGAGAAAAGACAGCTCATTTTTTTATTTTTGAATCAAGAAAAATGCACTTATTATTGTGAGAATACACAAACTTTAAGGTATTTCTGTTTCATTGAAGTTAGATATTTCTACTTTTTTTAAGTCATGACAAGCCAAGTTTTCTTGTTCTGTTAGCAGATAATTTTGCCTAGTGTAAGTAAGTGTACCCTCAATTTTTTTGTATTTTTTTCTTGTTGTTGAAGACTGGCTTTTTACAGTGCAACAACAACATGCATATAGAAGAAGAAAACTGAATGTGGCACAGGCCGTGTCAATCTTCACTGCGACTAAATGTGTGTTATACCAATCAAAAGTTTAATAACAGAGTCCAGAAAAATGTAAGATTTACCATCTGCAGTTCCATGACAGCTGAGCAGAGACACTCGCTGAGGAGAATCGATTAATCAGACTGAAATCTCCAGAAACTGATTTCGCACTCAGATTTTTTTTCCAGCTGTTTCTACGCTGAGGAGTAAATGTTCAGTCTTTGCTGTGGTTTTATTAAGTTGATCCTGAGCAGAGCGTCTCACTGTGTCACAAACACATTTATGTTTAGAATTAGTCAGGATTAATCAAAGCATCATCAAGATGTCAGTGCTAAGATGCTGGTGCATTGTGGGTCGTGGTTTGGAACAGCTGAGGTTTCCCAGATGCTTCCTCTTTGGTTCTTTTGGGCTCATCTGCCAGGCCACCCTCCATCTGTGAGTGTGTGTGTGTGTGTGTGTGTGAATCACGTAGCAGCCGTCCGCCTCTGCCGCTGCCTTCGCCATCGCAGCCTCACTGTTGCTGTGGCAACAGACACAAACAAAACCCAACACACGGCCAATGTGCCTGTCCGTCTGGCTGTCACCCTTTTTCCTCTGAAACAAAGACGCTCACTGTCGCAGGGAAAACCCCGACTGAAGCCAGGGACACGGAGGGAAACATGCGGAGGATGTTTGGCATCGAGGCTCGGTGAGAAATTCAATGAAATTTGCTGCGAAGTGAAAAACATACGTGATCTATGCATCCTGTTCACTCATTTGCTCACATGAACACCTTTATGACATTATTGCTCTGACTGTGATCTCATCATGTTAAGTTGTGTTTGCTTCACCCTGCTTTATTAACCCTTAGATTTTAGCAGAGGATCAAGAAAGCTGAATTAAAGAATATTCCTGCAGGAGGAAGAAATAGGTCAACAGTTTAAGAACAATGTTTCTCAGTGTTTAATTGCAAAGAATGTAGGGATTTCATCATCTACAGTCCATAATATCATCAAAAGATTCAGAGAATCTGGAGAAATCTCTGCACGTAAGCAGCAAGGCCCAAAACCAACATTGAACGACCGTGACCTTTGACCCCTCAGGCGGCGCTGCATTAAAAACCCACATCATTGTGTAAAGGATATTAGCACGTGGGCTCAGGAACACTTCAGAAAACCATTGTCAGTTAACACAGCTCATCACTACATCTACAAGTGACAGTTCAAACTCTACCATGCAAAGACAAAGTCGGACATCAACAACACACACAAACGCCGCCGGCGGCTTCTCTGGGCCAGAGCTCGTCTGAGATGGACTGAGGCAAAGTGAAAAAGTCTGCTGTGGTCTGACGAGTCCACTTTAAACTCTTTTTGGAAATCATGGACATCATGTCCTCCTGGCAAAAGAGGAAAAAGACCATCCAGATTGTTCTCAGCGCAAAGTGCAAAAGCAGCATCTGTGATGGTATGGGGGTGTGTTCGTGCCCATGGCATCATGGGTAACTGTCCCAGTATCTGTGAAGGCAGCATTAATGCTGAAAGGTACAAACAGGTTTTGGAGCATGTAGACGACGGTAGGTTCTGTGAAACAGAAAAAGTCCCTGCAGGGACTAATAAAGTCGTTCTGTTACTTTGGTTCTGTGTTTCTGCTCCTGTTACAACAGCGTGGCTCTGTAGTAGAAGAGTGCAGCTACTAGACTGACCTGCCTGCAGTCCAGACCTGTCTCCCATTGAAAATGTGTGGAACATTATGAAGAACAAAGTATGACAATGGAGACTCTGGGACTGTTGAACAACAAGAATGTGAAAGAATTCCAGCTACAAAACTTCAATAATTAGCGTCTTCAGATGAGTGTTGTTAAAGGAAAGGTGATGTAACAGTGAGAAACATGACGCTGTCCCAACTTTTCTGAAACCGGTTGCAGTAATCAGTTTTAAAATGAGCAAATATTTGCACAAAACAATAAAGTTTATCAGTCTGAACACTAAATATCTTACACATATTTTTGCAGAACCACTGGATTCAGAAATTCTTTGCTGTGACTGAATTTTGAGGCTCAGTATGTTTGTCTTTATCTGAAGATGGAGGCATGTTATTTGGGCTTGAAGTGGTAGAAAAAAATAATCATTTAGGTTTAGTTGTATTGAATTCTGTGAGATGATTTGACAGTTCCCCTATTTTTCACCTCTGCAGTAAAGAGTGACTGACTTAGGGAGGAAGTTCAAAGAGTCGTTGGGTGTTTCACTGTTTTGATACGGTTCATTGGAGTGTGTCAGATTCCTCCTTTGATAACAATAGTTTACATATCTGAGAATGCAAATACCTCCATCTAACTCATGCTTCTGCACAGGAAATACCAAAAGTCTGGTTGCGATGGAGATGTGTGCGGATGTTTGTCTGACTCTGCATCACCAAAGCTGCAGTTAGATGATTATCTCTGGCTCCTTCTGCTTTCACAGCACTTTATTCAGGATGTTGAGCTCATGTGTAGGATGATTTCCCAGCACGAAAAAAGCAGCGTGACATACAACAGTGAAGTTAACTAACACTGCAGTTAAAATGAAAAGTTACTGGATGTGTTTTCTTTAAGATTTGAAGAGAGGGGAAGCTGGAGTAATGTGCTGATGACCTGCTGAGTCAGCACGAAATGGAGACCTCTGGGTAATAAAAATGTAGACCCATAAACCTATTAAGAGCTGGAAAATGAGTGTGGAAGTGGTTAATATAACTTATGAACACAGGGAGCTGAATGGTCATGATGTTCCTTTGAGTAAAGAGAGAGTTTGGAAGATGAAGATGATAAGTTTGCATGATCAGAGGCACAGATCAGCAGATTTACAGGCAGATGCTCTGGAGTTATAGATAGTATTGTTAGTGAGGAGGCACAAAACCTGACCTATAATTTCCTATCAGATGATCATTTGTGTCAAAACTCAGTTTCAGAAACAGGTGGGTGACGTCATGCAGACTACATCCATTTATTATGGTTACGTCTCACTAAACCTCCAAAAAATGTGCTTATTTTTCTGTTTTTATTCCCTTAAACTGTCAACTCTTCCATACCAGTGGCACTGGTGCACAGACATTTTGAAGGGCAGGGGTTAACAAAAAAAAGACCCATTAAGCACAGGTTTTTGGCTCCCAAAATAGCCCTTTAGCACATGTTTTAGGTCCCAGGGGGCCAGTCTATTAAGTTTTAACCAGCCACGGGTCAGGGAAGTGTGGTTCGCTGACTAGCCGAGCCCTATAGCATACATTTTGGCTCCTAAGAAGGCACTTTGGCCAAAGTCTGGCACCTTTGTAGGCATTTCTGTACATTTTGGCTCCCAAGATGACATCTCAGCTCCAGCTTGTCATGTTGTGACCCATCAAAATGGGGTTGGCCAACAAGGGTTGTAGGAGCAGATTATGAATTATGATTGTTGTTGCTTTTTGTTGCTTGTTTGTGTTTGAGCCAATGACTGTTTATAGAATGGACAGCGTGCTTCCACCTGTCACCGTTCTACGTTTTCGAAGCCGAAAAACCCCGTTTCTCTAGCCGCCATTGTGCAGCCAGAGTCTGCGCAGTAGACAATTTCCGGTGGAGCCAAGTAAAAAAGAGAAATAAAAATATTTATTTCTTCTTCTTCAGAAGGTTTAGTCTCCTTTTGGCTCTTTCCTGAAGTTTCTTATATCCCCGATAAAAACTACTCACTAACGACAGCTGTCAACTATCGTAAAACAAAACTTATATCGCGGTTTTTAACGTCCAATAACTAATGAGAAACTAACTTCTCAGAAAAAAAAAACACCTGAACACCATGCAGCCAGATGACATCGTCATACTACCTTAGCGTAAAGATGAGAGAAACGTTTCTCCGAGGTATCATAATTTTTTTAAGTTTTCCCGGCTCATATCTGGAATACATGGGGAGGCGGGGCTTATGACCTATACTGCAGCCAGACACCAGGGGGCGGGGCATCTGCTGGAGGCTCCAGTTTGAGCCGAACGTCGTTACGTCCACTCATTATACAGTCTATGGTTTGAGCCAATTAGCGGGTTGATTGTTATATGAGGGGGGAACCTGGTGTGTGGGGGCAGGTGTTCATCCGCAAAAGAAACAGTTTTTGACCGCTGACCGCAGAACGCTGAATGCTGAGTGTGGAGCAAGCAGCAAACGGGTGATTGTGAATAAGTGGATTTGTTTGAATTTAATGGAGTAAATGAATGTTAATTGTGCATCAAGTCAAGTTAGCGAGATGACTTTTATTCATCAAACGCCTCAAAAAATCAGCATGTCAATTAGGCACCCCAGTGACTTAAAGCATTGGCTTGCCCGTCAGCATGCGTTTTGGCTCCCAAGAAGGAACTTTATTGCAAGTCTGGCAACGAGGGTGGCACTTCTGCAAGCTTTTGGATCCTTAGGGAACACTTAAGAGAGTGTGCTTGGCCCCTAAGAGGAACCCTTAGCACATGTTTTGGTTCCCAGGTGGGCAGTTTATCATGTTTTAACCAACCAAAAGCCCAGACTAGTGTAGCTAGCCAACCAGGAGGAAACTTCAGCATTTATTTTTGGCTCCTGAGAAGGCGTTTCAGCGTATTTTGGCTCTCAAGAGAGCATTTTGGAGAAGTTTTGCTCCAAGGAAAGTACTTCAGGACTTGGCTCAGGGAGTGTTTGGTCCATAGATAAATACAACACTAGATGGCTTGTGCACACTGTAAGCCAATGGGAAGTAATGTCATCACATGGCGGCCATCTTGGGACAGGGCTGCCCAATCACTCTTAACATTAAAGTCAATGGAGCATGGACTTTGGAATAACTGTTAATTGCTCAATTTTCAACCGATTTTCAAACAGCTCAGTGTGTTATAAACATCAGAGATGTAGTTAATTAACTGCAAACTTAAGAACATTAAAAAAAAAAAAAAAAATCTGCATTTTGAACATTCAGCCTGAATCATAGCCACGTGAATAAGGTTTGTAGTGAACCAATCCATTTGTGAATCCACCAAGAATCCGGCGAGTTACAAGTATTTTCAGTAAGTAAATCATCCACAATTCCTCCAACTTCCCTCTGCACATTTTGTCTCCAAAGACAACATTTAGCATGCAGTTTTTAACAATTGGGCCGTGCACACCACCGGTTCATACTATACACAATAATCATTTATCAGATGTTAAAAATTCAAGTTTATTTACTTCTGGAAAAAAATGGCCAAAGCACTCAGACAAAGAGTATTTTCAGATCATTTTACTGCAAAAGATACATAATAGTTAAATGTTCAAACCATTTTTAACTTGATTTGATGTTTAATTCTGTGTGACCGCTTTTCTGCCTGTATTTCATTGCAGTTATCTTATAATTATTTTCTACTAGAGCAAACAGAACAGCAGTAAAGAATAAGAAAATGACTTAATTTCCTGGAGCACAGCAGTAAGAGCTTAAACTGTCTCAGCTGTTGTCCATGAAAACCATTAAATCAGAGCTGCCAGTTCACACAAACATGCCTCAGTCATCATGCTATCATTACGTGGAACATCTGTACAGTCTTTTTTTAATTACACTAATTAAAGTCATAAAGTTTACATGAGAAAATAATCTTTACACTAAGGAGTCTAGCTCACTCAGAGTTTCCACAACAGTGTCATTTCAGACTTTCATCACAGACACTTGGAGGAGTTTTGGTTTTAATATGTATACATCTCTAAAACTTTTACCTTAAAGCAGTGGTTCCCAACCTTTTCCAAATCAGGGCCCACTTTTAAAGCTCAAAAATGTTTGAGGCCCACCTCCAACCCAATACATACCGCTATATACGTTTTTTTTAGAACCCGATTTGTAACAATGACCCAAAATTTAATTTTAAAAAATGTAATAAAACCCAAAATGTGATATCTGGTAGATAATGAAACAGATGTTAAGCGGAAAACGTATCAACTTTTTGCCCAAATTATGACAACTTGTTACATTCTGGTGCAATTATTATATTTTGGGTTTCAGGCTCAGCACTCCGGTTACAGTTTTGACAATTTTTGAAAATTTGGGATTTATTACATTCTTTTTCAATGACATTTCAGGTTGTTGTTATTTTTCAGGTCATGCTATCTATAAAGGAATAACATGCCTTCTTCGGGGACTTTTTTCATATATTAAAATCAGAACTGTTTTAATTTCCTTTAAAACTTAACTGAGTTAAACATTTTAAATGTTATTATTTGTATTTGTATCTTAATTTTTCTATTTGTACCTTGTATCTTTATATAATTACACTCCAATAAAATACTTGTTTGGAAATGATTTTGCGGCCCACTTGCTGTACCTTCGCGGCCAACCAGGGGGCCACTGACCACAGGTTGGGAATCGCTGCCTTAAAGAGTAAACAAATGCTGTATGTATTTGACATCATTTGACGCTGCTTGCTTCCTGAACATCCCACAGTACTGGAATGGATTGTTATAGTGAATTAATTTTTTTATTTGAGACTACAGAAAGATAAATTTATTCATCTTAATATCATATCATCAATATCATCTTAATACGAACAGATTTTGTAAATGATGTTGCTCAGGGACAGGAAAAATCTTGACACTGACTTTCATAACTCATGCATCAGAGAGTTAATCTTGTGGTAAAATAATTACTTTCGACTTAATTCTCCTGGTAAAATATGAAGCAACAACAACAACAAAAAATCTTAATATGGCTCTAATACTCTGTCGTATTATCACACTCTTTTTCTCATTGTATTCAATATCAAACTGTGCACCGTAACTGGAACAGATGTTAAGAAGTTGCTGTGTAGACCAATACAACTTACTTCTTTGTATTACATTTACTCTAATGCTGTCCATTGTCAATTGCTCTGTCAAAGATGGTTAAATAAGATATATTTTTGTCAATGTTGGGAACTCATTTAGTTTGAAAAGCTTGTCCAAAAACTGTAACGCAGTGATTCATCGGCCGCACAGTAATATCAGCAACAGACGATCGATTCATCATTAAAATTTGGAAACTTGTGGTTGCAACAAAGCAAAAATCTGGTTCTTATTTCTGTAACTGAATATCACAAACACTCCCTCTGTTCATCCCATATCTCCTTTCCTTCATCACCGCTCCGTCCCTTTTGTTTCGTCCTCTCTTGTTTCACTGCCCTGGTCTGGAGCTGCAGTTGATTAGAGCTGCTGGATGGATCTTTTTCCACCGCTGCTCCCTGTCTCAGATGTGTATAAATAGGCCCTCTGGCGTTGTAATTGCTAATAAGGATCCAACGTGTGTGTGTGTGTGTGTGTGTGTAGAGTTGTACTGCAGCCAGCTCCCCACGCAGAGAGAGGAATTATCAGCGACTCCAAGCCCAGGAGGAAGCCTCTGCACTGGGGTTGATAATGAGGCGTCCAGGCCTCTGTGCCCAGGCCTGGATTACCCACAACTTCTTGGGGCATCATCCTTTTTTTTTTCATTTTCTCGCCACATGAAAGCAAATGAGTCTGGCAGCCACGCGTGTCTTCCAATAAGGCATCTGGCAGCTACAATAACAAACCTCCCATTAAAACACAATCAAAGATTGGACATTAGTATTAGTGTGGCTGCTGTAAACACTGTTAACCTTTCTTTCCTCTGTGCCTGAAACCAGACACAGCAAATGCCAAAGTGTTAAAATCCCAGAGTTTTGATGACCAGAGTAAAATTTATAAAATGTGCTGTCAAATGGGCTAAACCAGAAACTCTCTCTGGTGTTTTCTTTAAGTACAAGCTGGTGTAGAGTTTTTGAAGTGTTCATTTGGGGATGAAAGACTCCCTTAGAGTCCAATATATCAGTGTATCATTTGTTCATTCCATATCCGTTTTAGAATCCAAAATTGGAAAACGGATAACAACTTGTTATTTCATTTCTCATTTTCAAATTAAAAATTGGAAAACAAATAGCGGCGGAATTTTAGTTGTTTTGATTTTGTTTTGAAATTAAAAGTAGAATATGAGAGAATGGAATTATCATGGGATTTTTGTTCTATTCGTTTTTGGTTTGTATCCTTTTCGATGTGTTGTGACACGGAAGTTGTTGATTTTTTTGTCAGGGAGGCAGTCGTGGTTGACCTTAAAAAAAAAAAAAGACAATAATTGCTTAATAATTAATAAAATAATTGCTGACCTCACCACCTTCAAAACCAGATTAAAAACTCACCTGTTTCGCTCTGCTTTCCACTCCATAGAAACTCATCACCCCTAGTTCATCCTGTTTGCTCATTTTCTTCTGTCCATTATTCTTTTTTTTTTTTTTCAAATTGTCTTTAACTTGCACTGTTTTTATTTCTACCATGTAAAATATTGTTTTATCTGTTTGTTCTTTTTAACTTTTCGATGTAAAGCGACTTTGAGTTTTTGAAAAGCGCTTTATAAATAAAATGTATTATTATTATTATTAATGTAGCATTAGCCTAGCTGTTAGCTCCACATCATGGTTTAACGTTAGTGCCAGTTGCATAACTTACCTTAAAAATATGAGAGACTTTATCTACAAATGAAAAAATGAGTAGATATAATTGAAGTGAACTTAATTCCTTACTGAACCCTGTAACCATGTGTGGGGAGGGCACACAGTGGACATGAGAGCCTGTTGTACTAAAATACTAAATGTGATGGAAAAATATCTTAAAACTAGTGAAATTGTCTGTCCATGCAGCAAGATAATTTCACTTGACTAGAAACCTTGAAAGAAGACTGATAAATCTAAAAACAAGATGGCCTTGATAAGTATTCTCAGATCTTAAAACAAGAAGATTGGTTCTTAACATTAAGCCGGCGCAGCCAAACCTTACATTGACTATTCTGCAGATTAAGAACTGCTTCCTTTGCTAACACTGTAATGATATTTTTTTCTGTTTCAACTGCATAAACTAAATGTATGTGTTTATATAGGTAATCTATTTAGAGTCAGGTAACACTTTACAATAAGGGTCCTTTAATACATGTTAGTTAATGCATTATTAGGCATTAACTGACAGTTGACAGTAACGATGTGTCAATAATCATTATAATACATAACCTAACATTAACTAACTAACTAGTTAATTATTACATTGTTAAGCATTCATAAAAGCTGCATGTTGTAAGTAGTTATCCTTACGTATGTATTACTCTTTATTTATTAAAACAGTAGTAAATCTTAATGCCTCCAGGAATAATTTATTAATGGTTTAGCTGCTTATTGTACACAGAAAATTCACAGTAGGAATTGATAAGGGGATCAATGAAGTATCCAATCAATAAGCAGAGTTGATAAGGGGCAGTGGTATCAATAAAAACTAATCAATACCCATTTCTGTCTCTGAGGGAATCACCATGTTGAAACAAAGAGGTTTGTTCTCCCTGTTTTGTGCTTTGGTGTTCCCAGAAAAGAGTCATATGGTCAGATTCAGTGATGAATGGGGACATAATAAAAAAAAAATCGTTAATTTCCTCCTCACACTGAAAGAGTAGAGCAGCTGGCTGTGTTTGCTCTCGTCACGTGTTTCCTGAACCTTCATGTGTGAGGATTGATTGTACATGGGTGAAGAATAATGTGGAGTCTCTGTGTTGCAGTGATAAACGCTCTGAAAAATCAGGGGTGTATTTTAAAAACATGAAAGATGAGAATCATTTTTCAAAGTCAAACAACAGCCAGTCATGAATAAGACAGATTTTCTTTTTTACCATCATTTTTTAATTTCGCTTTTTTTTTTTCACATTACGGCCCCCAGCTTAACTTTCTCCAGCTGTAACTTCATCACATGAACTTTTGACTCCTCCTCCCTCCCTTCGTTCACTCTCATCCCTCTGAGTTTTCTTCCCCTTTCACATCCTGCGCGGGTTCAAAAAGACAAAATGCACAGAAGGAACATCTGAACCTTATGTTCTTGTTTTTTTTTTTTTCCAAGTTTGCTGCAGAGATCAGGTCAACATTTAATCCCTGTCCTAAGATCATAGTTCACCAGAGTTTTCTGTCAGACAAACTGCAAACCCACAGCTGTGAATACAAACGCACACATATATTATAGTGAGAGCTTGAATGGTTGAAAAATGCTTCTAATATTGAAAAAAAAAGCTGGGAAAGTGAACAATATGTTTATTTTTTGCAAGTGAAATGATGCACGGATCAAAGGGGAAACCCTGGTTTTATTATCTATTTATATAATAGAGATTCTCATGTTTTAAGTTTAATATCTGTATCAACATGTAGTTTTTTCCTTGTTTCATTAACCCTCTGTGCATGAATAATGAAAGTCAGTGTCAGAATTTTTCCCTTTAGTGTTTTTATTTGTCTTAAAGCATGGAAAAAAGTTTTTCATTTTTATTTTCAAATATTTGTAACCGAACATTCAACATAAAACAGTGTGAAATTAATGTAAATATGACTTTTTTCCTGTTTGACTTCTTTTTTTTTTCATTTTTCTTTGGTAATTTCATGAATAATCTTTTTTTTTTAATGTTTTGCAAAACTTTTTAACTCTCTTTCATCCATTTAACACTGATTAATTTATAGTTTATAAGCTTTTCCACCCTCAAATGTTTGTCTATAACTTTTTAAAAAATATATTTGTGTTTGGAAAAGAATTGAAGACAGTTTTTCAGGCCCTAAGAAGAATAAAAATATCCTGACACAGGCTAATATGAATTTCCACCACATGAACCATTGAATTTAGGAGTAAATAACTTTTAAATAGGTGTCCACTGTAGTGACCACAGGGTTAAATATTTTCCTTGGTTGAAATAACATTGCTCAATATTTTGTTGCAAACTTACAGAAATAATTTCTGTCTAAATTAGCATTTTATGTGACTTTTTCCAACTATTTTCCTGTAATATTTGTATGTAATTTCATACGATTACCACTAACAGACACTTCAGCTATTAGGTAGAGGTAAATATTTCAAAAACTAAATTTTTTGAGGGAAAAAGAAGAATAAATAAAGATTGTGGTTATTACCTACCTATTGTAATAACGAATGCAAAAACAAAAAATGTTTCAGGTTGGATTTGAACTTACGGATTGAATATGTATTGTATATATGTATTGTATATATGTATATATGAGTATACATATGTATTAGTGTATGGGTAAAGGTGTGTGTGATTACAGAGGTTATGTATAGGTATATGTATGTATATATGTACATATAATATTAATATGTAGGAAAGGGGTGAGAGTGATTAAGCTATGTTTCTACTTACTCTTTTTTTTAATAAGTCATTTCTTTCTTTCATTATTTCACTTTATTTTATAGTGAAATATTGTTAGCTCCATAAATATTTTCATATATATATTCTATTATAAAAACTGTTGGTAGTTATTAAGAGGCCCTGTATGATTTGCATATTAAAAAAACTCAAAAAACCTTAAGCTGTCTCCTATGGGTCTGACCTCAAAATAAACCTTTGGTCCAAATCTGATGATGAACCAGAATAAATTAAACAAAACTAAAAATCAAAGTCTCTTTCAAACAGTTCTGCCCTCATTAAAGATATTGATGCAAACATGAGCCTCACTGCACAGCTGGATGTTCTGCAGATAAACAACAGTTTTCTCTGCAGATCTTTGCATCCACTCAATTCCTAAAGTGAATAAACACACTGTGAAACAATGCTGCCCTCTTGTGGTGAAAAGTGTCCTAAACACAACTTCTGAATTTTAATTAAGTGGTTAAGTCAGCCCAAATTTGGAAATTATTGGTATCTGGTGTTGCCACATTAGAGCTTTTGAGGTGCTGCATTAATGGAGGGATGCATCTTTTACACCAAAGTGGGAAAGAAGAATGCAACAACTGCTTGACTATTTTATTTTATTATTTATTTGTCTTTTTTGTGCTCTTGGTAGCTAATTGTATGTAGGATTATGGACCAACTCTGCAAGTTTTTTGCCAAAAGATTGGACTGTTGTTTTTTGTTTTTCATCTGAAAAAAAAAAAGCTCAGGAAACAACTTCCAACCATTTACAATCGGTTTAATACCTCCTATATGTCATAATTCAAAGGGAGGGCTGCAACCTGAGGATTTGAATAAATACTTAAGTTTCAATCTGCATTTGGGTCCTGCACACCTTTTTTTCTGCTCCCCTTGACATTTTGTTCTACAAGTTAGTTTTTAACTCTCTGAGCCTTTTTTTGAGTACTTATGCATAATTTTGCATGTCACTGCTGTATTTAAGCATCCTTTTTTAGTTTTTTTAACTCTCTTTGAGGACATTTTGTATCCCCTTTTGTATCGTTGATTGAAGTTTCATTGACAAAAATATTTATAGTCTCTTCAAACTATAATCCCTGTTTAATAATCCAGACACAAGCCAGTTAAAATCCACCTTTATTAATAATTTACACACCATGTGCTTTGGTTTCATGATGAACAACAGATCATTTTAAACTCTTTCATAACTCATTTTACACATAGAACTGGAATGATTGTTCTGAGGAAATCCCAGTGAGCAGAAATAGCTTTAACCTGTTTGTGTGCTGTTTTAACTGCATCATGACTCAGATAAGGCACAAGAAGTTATGTTGGAAAAAAAAGAGTCAAAGTGTTTGATATGATTGTCGAACTTGCTGATGATGAGATGAAAATTAATCACTCTTTAGAAATATTTCTCGACTCTTGTGTGGCTCCAGATTTATTTGCTTATGGACCGAGGAAGTGGAAATAAAACCACCTACTGTGTTAGTTACACGTATAAAAAAAGGATATACAAAACTGTAAAAGCCATTAAAACACGACATGAACAATACAAAATATACAAAACAATGCAAAGTCTTCCTCCAGTTTAACATATTCAGATGTTTTCATACAATATATTTACTGTACATGCACCAACACTTTGACAGACGTTAAAATTTATAACAAAAAAGGCGAACAACATGCAGCGAACACACCGTGGTGAAAGAAATGTTGCTTTAGGTTGGAGCAAATTTTCTCAGGATATGAAACATCTGCAGAGAGAGAAACCTAAACCAGCGCCATGATGAAGTTTCAGTGCCTGTAAAACCCAAAGCTGCCACTAGAGGTGATTAAAGATGAGAAAATAATGAAAAATTGAAGTGCAGAAAATTAAATCGGAGTCCAAAGAAAATGCAGTTCCTTGAGTGTCCACTTGGCGGTGTCTGCAAAAGTCAATAAATCTTTGTTTGAATGGCACTACAACTACAAAGGGGTTATATATTTATTTCATAACTTACTAATTTTTAAAATATTTAAATTAGGAGTTAAACACAGATACTTTATTAACACCGTGGTGCATAGTGGTCACTGCAGTGGACACCTATTTAAAAGTTATTTACTCCTAAATTCAATGGTTCATGTGGTGGAAATTCATATTAGCCTGTGTCAGGATATTTTTATTCTTCTTAGGGCCTGAAAAAATGTTTTCAATTTTTTTCTTTCCAAACATACATATTTTCAAAAAGTTATACACAGACATTTGAAAGTGAAAAAGCTTATTAACTATAAAATACTCAGTGTTAAAATGGATGAAAGAGGGTAAAAATGTTTCGCAAAGCATTAAAAAAAGACTATTCATGAAATTACCAAAAAAGAAAAGAAAAGAAAGAAAAGAAGTCAAACAGGAAATAAGTCGAATTTACATTAAGTTCGCACTGTTTATGCTGAATACTCAGTTACAAATATTTGAAAAAAAAATTGGAAAACTTTTTTTCATGCCTTAAGACAAATAAAAACACTCGAGGGAAAAATCCTGACACTGACTTTCATGATTCATGAATCAGAGGGTTGAAGGTGGTGGCCATGTATCTGTTTCTAGGAGGCTTCAACTTTGTCTATGTTTATATTTCTATGTTGGCTTGAAGTCCAAAGAGCATTTGTAACAAATGTGCAAACTGTAATCGCACAAACATCAACAAATACAAAACACATCACGGCAGTTTGCAGCTTCAGAGTAAGGCACTAAAGTCTGGTAACGTTACAGAAACACTGAAAAAAAATGAAGAAACAAAAACCTCCCGGCGTGTTCTTGATGGTCTCAGTGAAGCTCGTTGGTTTGGCTGCTTTGGTCGTCACTGACGTGCGGCTGTTTCAGTTCTTACAGTGTGTACGTCAGCGGTTGCTCCTCATGGCCTCTTTGGCGGCCAGGATGAGCGGAGTGAGACTGGAGAGAGGTTTGGCCTGCTTCAGGAACGGGTGCTGCAGAGAAGGACGCATAAAAATGTGCAGAACATGAAATATAAAAAGTACAAAAGTAAGTAAGAATGATGTGGTTCTTACAACTGTGTCAAAATGAGAGAAATGGTAACTGATCATTTTTATCATCACCTTATACTTTGACAAACAGTTAATAGAGAACAGGAAAAGAGGTCAATGACGTGACGTCCCTTTTTTGTGTCCGAGTGCAATATTTCCTTCCATCATGAATTGAGTATTTCATCACATGTATTTCTTTATTCTATGAAACCTGTGTTATTTGAACACATCTTTAAACTATTAAAATATAACATGTTTTTTTGTGTTTTGGTTCCTCAAACCCCCAAAATGTCAGGTGGTGCAACCGTCC
>RPOG01003298.1:0-22719 GCA_008086565.1 Thalassoma bifasciatum
ATGATGGCGTCGTCCACTCCGATACCAGTCTGGTACGCAAACTGCAGCGGGTCCATGGATGAGCTCACCAGGGGGCGCAGGTGAGCAAGGACCAGCCGCTCCAGGGCCTTCATGAGGTGTGATGTGAGGGCCACTGGTCTGTAGCAGCTAGGGTCCTTTGGGTGGGGGGTCTTAGGCACTGGTACCACGCAGGATGTTTTCCAGAGGCATGGTACCCGTCCCAGTTTCAAGCTAATGTTACGGTTGCACCACCCTGACATTTGACAAGGTGAAAATTACGGGACAAAAGTTTTTTACATTTCTCAACAGCTTTAAAATTCTTTTTATGAGCAAAGAATGTTTTATTTAAAAAGGTTCAAGCATAAAATAATGCCACTGTATTTTTAATTTCCATTTACAATAACTGACATTCAATTTTTAGAGTTTAATTACTGTGGATACTTGTCAGGACGGTTGCACCACCTGACATTTTGGGGGTTTGAGGAACCAAAACACAAAAAAACATGTTATATTTTAATAGTTTAAAGATGTGTTCAAATAACACAGGTTTCATAGAATAAAGAAATAAATGTGATGAAATACTCAATTCATGATGGAAGGAAATATTACACTCAGACACAAAAAAAGGTCATTGACCCATATATCTTTATACATTTAGACCTGTCAACCACTGAAAACTCCGGTTACATGGTTTTCCTGAAACAGCTTTCTACCAAAAATGCCGTTGCGTAACATTATTTGAGCAAGTGTGTTAGTTTTAACACTTTCTTCACATGCATCTTCCTACCTCCGTTGAAATATGTGTGAAAAAAAAAGAAACGTTTCTTTTTTTTGTCTAGATTCATCCCACTTTTAAGCAATATAGATAATATAAGTCAACACGTGTTTATAAAATTTGGGGAACAAGAGTTAAATTGATGTTAAGGGAATGAAAACACTACAAAAAATTGTACAACAGCATAAAAAAAGTTAGAATTTGTGCTGGTAGACTTGTGCAATGATAAGTTATTAAGGGGTAATGTTATTTTTTTCTTAATAAAATGATTTTCATGGTGTTGAGATGTTTTCCTTACTTATTTTTATCTCATATTATCATAACTGATATTTCTAAAATTATGTCAGAATGTTTGTCAAGGCATAGAAAGAAAAAATAACTAATAAAATTACAAAAAATGAAATTTACTTCACTTAGAGATGAAGTTTATTTTGATGGATGATGAATGTTCAAGCGCATTGAGCTTAATGGACGTTACAAAATCAAAGATCTGAAGAAAAATTACTTTATTTTCAAGCCCTTAGAAGAATAAAAAACACTTCAGAGAATTATTTCCTGCATCAGATTTCAACATATATGAGTCTAAATTTAACATATCTGTAAGAAACATCTCTGTTTTCTTCATGTTTTTTTAGTTGATGAATACACAAAGCAGAGAAATCAGAAGTGGAAACTGTGGATGATTTACTATTTAGGTTTTTCACACACATGTAAAGAAACGTCTGAACCATCGGCTCCATCCAGTGAAAGCGTTTTGGATTTTGTGAGTGACAGAGATTTGTTTCTGCAGCAGGAAAAGAAAGTGACTGTGTGTAAAAAGCTGAACTGACTCTGGCTGTGATTGAGCTCGGTTCAGGGTTTGGCTCCCTGAGAAGAGCTTATCAGATTTGATTTCAGCTGTGACAGAGTTCAGAGAGCAGCACAGAGTCTCACAGACTTTACACTTTCTGTCCTTTAACTGAGAAACTGCACCTGCGTCTTTACAAAGACCTTATCTTAGGGGGGGGGGGGGTCAAAATGTAAATAACGCTGGGGTGAAGTCGTCTTCACTGGATTCAAGGCTCCGGAGGAAATCTTTGTTTATCAGTATCAGCGTGGAGGAAAATAATAAATAAGTATTTATGCTCTTTAAAGACCAAACACGTCTCATATTTTAACTCAGTGAATCCAAACATTATTCGGGCTGTTAACCCATTTTTACGTCAAAGTTATTGCAGCGACACCAAACACATTTCAGAGTCTTTTGCACATGTTTCTGCTCCTAAGGTGAGACGTTTGCACATTATTTACTCCAAAAAGAAGGTACCTTTGCTTAATTTGGCTCCTTAGCTGAGACTTTTTGCATGTTTTTGTTTCAAATAGAAAGTACTTTTTGCATATTTTGACTCCTAAGATAAGACTTTTGCACATGTTTTTGTTCCCAAGAGGACATTTTCACATTTTAGATCCTTGTATGAGAATTTTGCAGAAGTTTTTGTTCACACGATGAGACTTTTGCACATATTTTTGCACAAGAGAGGAGACTTTTGCACTTTTTTTGCATCCAAGATGAGACATTTATGAATGTTTATGCCCAAGAGAGGAGACTTTTGCACATGTTTTGGCTCCTAAGATGAGACTTTTGCACACACTTTTGTTCCCAAGAGGAGACATTTGCACATTTTAGCTCCTTATATGAAAATTTTGCACCGTTTTTATTTCCCCAAGGAGAGACTTTTGCAATCCTTGGCTCCTAGGATGAGACTTTTGCACATGTTTCTGCTCCTAAGGTGAGGCGTTTGCACACTATTTACTCCAAAAAGAAGGTACTTTTGCTTAATTTGGCTCCTAAGCTGAGACTTTTTGCCCCTTCTTGTTTCAAATAGAAAGCACTTTTTGCATATTTTGGCTCCGAAGATGACCCTTTTGCACATGTTTTTGATCCCAAAAGGAGATTCTCACATTTTTGCTCCTTATATGAGAATTTTGCACCGGTTTTTGTTGACTTAAGCATTTTTTCGCTTCTAAGATGAGAGTTTTGCACACATTTTTGCTCCAAAAAGAGAACACTTTTGCACATTTTAACTTCTGAGATGAGACTTCTTCACATGTTTTAGCTCCTTATATAAGACATTTACACCATTTTTTCCCCAAGTAGAGACTTTTGCATTTCAGCTCCTTATATGAGAATTTTGCACCAGTTTTTGTTCCCAAGAGGAGACTTTTGCATAATTTGGCTCCTGGGATGAGACTTTTGCACATTTGTTAGCTCAATAGAGTCAATTTTACACATGTTTTGGCTCCTGAGATGAGACTTTTGCACACACTTTTGTTCTCAAGAGGAGACATTTGCACATTGTAGCTCCTAATATGAGAAATTTGCACCATTTTTTTTTCCAAGTAGAGACTTTTGCAATTCTTGGCTCCTACGATGAGACTTTTGCACATGATTTTGCTCCAGAACGAAAACACTTTTGCAATTTTTACTTCTAAGATGAGACTTTTGCATGTTTTTGTTCCCAAGATGCGACTTTTGTGCATGTTTTTTTTCCCAAGAGAAGACACTTCTGCGCGTTTTGGCTCTAAAGATGGGAGTTTTGCAAGATTTTTGTTCCTAAGAGGGAAAGTTTTGAGTTTTCTTATTTGAAATTTATTCACTTCTGTTTCTTAATTTTGTCCCAAGATGTCCTCATAGTGAAGAAATCTTTCCATTTGTTTTCTGTTTTTCATGACTGACTCCAAGTTCGTCTTCTTCTATCAGGTTGAAGAGACTGAACTCAAGTTACAGTAACTTTGCAGTCATGTCATCGTAACCGTCAAGCGAGAAGCTCCAGCTCATATAGTTTTAAATGCTGCATTTTATTTGAACTAGATTTAGATTCCAGAAAGCGAAAGTATAGAAAAAAGTTCTTCAAGATTGTGTGTGGAGTTTTAATTCCAAAGAGAATAAGAATTAGCTCAATCAACCTCAACTCCAAGGTTAAAAAACACTGTTTTATCCAACATCAGGACTTTAATCACCTCTTGAATATCCTTTAAAGGGTTAATATCTCCCCTTTCAATCTTTGTTTGTTGGAAAATGAACAAATGTCATTATTTTTTTCCTCTTACTTTAACAACAACTTCACATTTCAGTCCTAAAGATGGAAACCAGGCGTCTCTGCTCTGACTCATCTGTCTCCTGAAGCCTCGTTCTCCTCGCAGCACTTTACGTTAGAGAGCTTTTATGAGCTGTGTGTGTGTGTGTGTGTGTGTGTGTGTGTGTTAAAATGGCAGCGTGTGCATGTGAGTGTGTTTGATACTGCATCTGCTTTATATCCACTTCCAGCAGCCCGCACTAATCTGATGTGACAGGACCCTGTTGGTCAATTAACCTTGACATTATATCTTGTTCTGCTTTCCAGAGCAACAGTGCGTCCTCGCCCTCAGCCTGCTGCGCTTCGGTTAAACTAACAGAGACTCACACACCGAGCTGTGACTGCAAATAAACACAACCTGCATTTACTGAACCTGATGTTAATGAAGAAGCTGCAGGTTTATATCTTTCATATTACCTTTCTTACTCTATTAAAAGTCTCATTTAAAAAGACTAATTGCACGACTACTCTTTGTAGCTTCAGAGATATTTTCCTTATTTCTCATCTCTTTGTCTGATCCACTCAGTTAATGAAGATTTTTCCATCTTGTGCTCAAACCACAAAGCTTAAAGTGTCTTTGCTGTCTCTGTCCCCACCCTCAGAAAACTTCAGTCTTTGAAGATGAAGCTCTAAATGTCTCTGACTTTTTGTTGTTTCTTTTATTTAAAACATTCTGTGAGGACTTTCTGAATGATCTTGCAAAAGTCTCATCTCTAAATATAAGACTGAATGTGATGTAACACTCATAATGAGACAATCAGAGTTTAAAACGGTTATTTCTAAATTCCATTTCTTGGCTCTCCAGTCAGGCCAAGCAGGAGCAGAATAAATAACGAAAAGTTAAAGTTATATTTCGAAGACAAATCCAAGACTGATGAAGTTTATCAGTGAAAAGAGAGATCTGTGTTTTTCTCTGAGGAAAATGATTTCTGTGATTTATTTAGAAAAACAGGAGCTGGACTGTTGTACAGAAAAGAGACAGAAGAGCAAAAGAAAGATAAACAGGAGAGAGATAGAGCACAGGCTAAAGGCTCAAACAGAGGCTGAAGGCTAAAACACGATTAAAGGCCAAAACAAAAGCTAGAGGCTAAAACAGGAGCTTAAGGCTAAGACTGAAATTAATAAAAGGATAAAACACCAGTTAAAGGCTAAAATATTGTCTAAAGGGTGAATAAACAGACTGAAGGCTAAAACTGGAGCTAGGGGCTAACACAGAAGCTTAGGGCTAAAACATTGTCTAACTGCTGAAACATGATCTAAAGGCTAAAACTGGTGCTAAAGGCTAAACTGGAGCTAATGGCTAAAACATTGTATAACTGCTAAAACATTGTTTAACGGCTAAAACACAAGCTAAAGGCTAAAACTGGAGCTAAAGGCTAAAACACCAGCTAAAGACTTAAGCAGGAGCTTAAGGCTAAAACATTGTCTAACGGCTAAAACAAAAGCTAAAGGGTAAAACAGGAACCAGGGGCTAAAACACTGACTAACAGCTAAAACATTGTCTAACGGCTAAAACACAAGCTAAAGGCTAAAACTGGAGCTTCAGGCTTAAACAGGAGCTAAAGGCTAAAACATTGTATATCTGCTAAAACATTGTTTAACGGCTAAAACACAGGCTAAAGGCTACAACACCAGCCAAAGGCTAAAACACCAGCTAAAGGCTTAAACTGGAGCTTAAGGCTAAAACAAGAGCTTAAGGCTAAAACACAGTCTAAAGGCTAAACCACCAGCTAGGAGCTTAAACAGGAGCTAAAGGCTAAAACAGGAGCTAAAGGCTTAAACTGGAGCTTAAGGCTAAAACCCAGTTTTTAAGGCTAAAACATGGGCTAGGAAGCCAAAACACAAGGTAAAGGCTAAAACAGGAGCTAAAGGCTAAAACTGGAGCTAAAGACTAAAACAGTCACTAATGTGTTTGTGCTAATGTTGATTCCTGTCCACATGCAGCAGTTATTCTGCAGTGATCTGTTCAAACCTGAGAGTCTATCAATAAAATGAAGAGCCAGGTTACGTTTGCTCTGCTTGGTGAGGTTGGAGTTGGTAGATGAGACCTGGTAGGACACAACCAGGATTCACTAACGTTAAAAGATACTAAACACCGACACAAACACTAAACAGATCGTCTGCTCACCAACAAAGAAAGGTGGAGTCAAAATGTCAAAATACCAAAATATCCTGAACTTTCTCTGAGTCCTCCAAGGATCTCTGTCCCATCTGCTCCCTGACTCTGGTTCTGATCTGGCTTTGTTTTGGACCGGCTGTGGTAAAGTTTCCAGGGCAGAGAGTTTGTGAGGAGGCCAGAGCAGCAGGCGGAGAGAGAGATGAATCCAGCGTAATCCTTTTTAATAAACTCTGCTGTCTGCCGACTGTGAGCAGCCTCAAAGTCAAACAGCTCATGAATTTTTCTTTTCTTTTTGTGTCGTTCAGAAAGGAACCACCGTTTCCGAGTCTTATTTCTTACTTTCAGATGTACGACGCCTGCTTCAGTCGGCAGAAAAGGCGCAGCAGGAAACACAAAATCTTTCACTTCTGAAGGAAATTTACGCCACAAAATCCAGATCTTAGACTTACGGAGGCTTTTTGATGAAAGGACTGTGGATCAATCTCTTTCCAGGTTTTTAAAGACGTGTGAGGAGCCTTTTGCTGCCTGAAAGCATAAATCCTCAGATAAAGGAGGAAAAATTGATACCATTATTTACTTTCCTGAAATGTCAATCCCTGCTCTGTGATATTTGAAGTAATGGCTGCAGGAGGCGGCGTCACGGATCAAACGGCCGCGTGTTCAGAGGTTAATTGTTATCGGGGAAGCGAAGCCTTGGGTGTTTAGAAAACTTACCCAGAAATCCGATACGCTGGTTTCCTCTGAGGCGACTTCGCTGCTCAATGAGGAGTCACAATGTGGTTTAGTGCGATTAGTGAGAGTGTGTGTGTGTGTGTGTGTGTGTGTGTGTGTGTGTGTGTTTCATGCTTCGTTCAAAGGCTGGATCGTTTCAAACTGATGAAAGCTTCATTTTTTTGATGCAACATCTAAGTGTCGCTTCAGGACGATCGATTGTAATCATCACGTATTGATGATGAGTCATTCATTTGATTTCCTCACATTTGATTGGTCTTTTGGTCAAAGTGACAAATGGTATCTACCTGAACACACACACACACACACACACACACACACACAGGTAAAGGGTGAATTCCAATTCCTGTCTTAACCCTCAATCTCAAAATGCGCACTCCCGCAAAGTGTAAGTGCTGTCCCGATTCTCAGAAAGTTGAGGTTGAGGGTTAAGTTTGAGGCTGTTTCTCCCTCAATACTGAGATTCTCCGACACCACCCTTGGGACTAAGGGCTACCCAGAATGCATTGCGTATTTTCAGTAAATAAACATGGCGTCCAAAGCGGCAGAGAAGGCGAGCTACAAATATAGTATTTTCTTTGTTAATGGAGATATAAATATTATGAAAACCATTGTATTATCTTAGTTTAGACCCATTTTATGGATTATTTACCTCGTTGTTGCAGAACATTTATTTTTATTTTACGATCTTTTGTCAATAGCGTCCGGTGCGGACAAACCATGTTTTGAATGAATGAATGAAAATGTTTATTTTGAAAAATGTAAAAGAACTACACGAAGCAAACAGTCAAAACAGAGAAACTCTGCAACTTCGTGTCGAATCAGAAGACGAGACGAAGAAGCAACAAAAAAATTAATAAAAGAAAGAGAAAAAAAAATCTTTGCAATTACACGAAACAAAACATGACAAAACAAAACAAACTTTAAATCACTTGATTACCTTCTTTTACATTTTCAAAAAGGAGTGGAAGGAAGAAAAACTTATTAATTTCCACCCCTTCTCCAGTTTTAAATAATAATGGTCGACTTGGCCAACCTTTTATCTATATCTCTCTCTGTTCCTATCATTTAAGTTAGTAAACGTTACAAAATGGTCATTTTTCTCAGTGGTAATGTTTGTTTATCAAGATAACAGCCTATATAACATGCTTGTGCCGATAATGGTATAAGATGACCGGGCTAATGTCATCTCCTGTAGCTGCAGAGTTATGTAACGATAGTTATAGCTGGTGTTTACCTTTTAATAAACTATGGTTTGCTGTGACAGCTGAATATGTCCGTGGTTGTGTTATTTATACAGATATTTTTTTGATAACGCTAACCGAAGGAATAACTGACAGACAGTCCACAACAATTTCATTTGCATTTAAGGGGTGTCCCATTTCTAAGTCACAAGATAGACCTTAACACTTGGTTTTGAGGGCCACTAAGATTGAGGGTTAAGAAAGGAATTGGAATTGGGCCAAACTCTTCTTTAACTCAGGTCTGTTTTGCAGCTTTCTCAGTTTTTAATCTTTGTTGGATTGGATTGAAGCACCTTGACCTCATAACGGATATTTCCCATCATTTACTGACGTTACAGCTCCACAGGAAACCAAACAGGATCAAGCAAAAACATCGAGGACTTCTGAGTAAATTTAGAGACTCGGACATAAATCAAAACTCATCTGTTTCATAATACCTACTGTTTTTAACTGTTCCATATTGTCCCTTATTCTATTGCTTTTATGTTGCTGTTTTTAACTCTATTTTGTTTTATGTGTTTTTTTACCCTTTGTAAGGCGACCTTGGGTGTCTTGAAAGGCGCTTTGAAATAAAATGCTTTATTATTATTATTATAAAGAGTCCTGACAGATGCTTCTGCAGATCCTGATGGTCAGAGATTCAGCGTCAAAGCCAGCGGAGCTCAAACTGGGTGATAAACTCCAGAGAAAACTTCTTTCTGCTTCTCCTCTCCCTGAATCTGCCACCTGACTCTCTCCAGACAGTATCGATATTCGAAGGAGTAAACAAGTCTCGGGCATTCATCACCAGCCTGGCAGCAGCGAGGGGGAAACTCTGCGCTCTGATTGAGGAGACGAGCTGAGAAAACAGTAATTTAAAAATCCTGTATAACTGACAGGTGTGTTTTTAAAGAAAACTTTTCTGCCTATGGAAAACAAAACCAGGAGGCAAAAACAAATCAATGATTTCGCTACAAAAAATGAAGAGAGAGGTGTCCACTCAGGCTACAGGAGGAAAAAGAAATGATACTAAAATCTCAAAGCTGAACATGTTTTTTTCTGTCCTTACTGTTTCTGTGAGTGTGTGAGGATTAAAAAAGCAGGAACAGATGAAACGTGTGAACATGAAGTGACAGTTTTGACTCAATAAGACAGAAAAACAGAAACTCTACCAGCCGACGATAAAGTCAGTCACACACAATTTAACAATTTATCGTGTCAAACTCATAAATTATTGTTGCCAGATGTTTATTCTCCACTTCAAATGTGATTACTTTCGTCAGGAGATAATTCGCTCAGACGTTTCCTTTTCAGAAAGAACGTGTGGTTTCACAGAGACAGAAACAAAGAGGCAGGAGGTAATGTGTTGACCTGTGTGTGTGTGTGTGTATGTGTGTGTGTGAGGTGTTTTTTCATGTGCGTCACTCAGGAGAGTTCACATACATTCAGTGTTGAGTCATCTCTCAATCACACTGAAAGTACTGAATGTTTTCATCTGAGCAGAGAGGGTTTTTATCTGCACACACATCAGGTTTTCTGTTTAAGATGGCAAGTACACACACACACACACACACACACACACACACACGTTCCCTGATAGAGACAACTTCATATTCTTCTCATGTTCCAGATGAGTTTGAAGAATTCACTGTTTCAGTTTGAAATGTCTCACCAACTTTTCCTGTGTCCATTATTTAAACTTTGTTGTCTCTGTAGATTTGATTGACGGTTGAAAACATGTAGAAACTCACAGGTTCACACTTTGATGATCCAACAAGTTGCTAAAGCCTCGTTTCCACTAAGCAGTTTTAAGCGGTTCTAAGCAGTTCTTTCAGCGTAATCTGGGACAGATTCCCAAATTTCTGACCTGTACCATCCCACTTTTTGGTTCCCTTCTGTTGGTGCCAGACATAATGATCCAATCCCAGAAGGTGGAGATAAAAACACTACAGTCCGTTGATAGGTCACTGCCCGTGTGATAGTGGTAATAAAGAACAACACATAACCATGAGTATTTTATGTTTTACTGTACGGTCTATACGGAGCCCCCTAAGGGTCATGGCAAGTTTTTTTTTTGGGGGGGAGACTATTGCGTTCCCTCGCAACACTTTTTTGTCTTCAGATCCTCCTGATTCATGTTTTCACTTTCACAGGTGCAGAGAATGGATCCAGAAAAGTCAGAAAGATAGAGATTCATTATGATAATATAAAATGATCAATAACTCATCGTTAGAGTATTTCAGAAACAACACCCACACATCTCTGCAGTCACAGCAATGTTGACTGTGAGCTACAATTGTAATTTTCTCAAAACGAGTCGTTGCTTTGCGCTGGGAAACCTGCATTGGCTGCAACACAGAGGCAGCTGGTGCTGGGACGTTCAAAGACCGTCGGCAAATTGCAACATGGAAACAAACACGAAAAGGTATTGCGAGGGAACGCAAAACTTTTGCAACTATTGCAAGGCAACGCAATAGTCTCCCCCCCAGAAAAACTTGCTGTGACCCTTAGGGGGCTCCGTAGGTCTACGGTGACTTGAGGGATTTTCTTTTTAGGAAGATGTCTTTGATTTATGACGACTTCTTCTGGAGAAATTTGAGTTCGGTCTCATCCCCAATTCTCATAAAGGGTGCGCTGTGGAACGCCAGCGCTGTGATATTCGGCTCGCGATAACTCACACTGGAAGCGTCTCTGTAGCAGCTGGATACCAGATCATAAGATCACAAGAGAAACACATGATACTGCGGGATTTATCATGTATTGTCACTTCCGAAACTTCAGAAGTTTGATTCCAAACCTCCTCTTTTCTGTTGGTGTCATTGTAGAAAGGACGTGTGTCATATTTAATCTTATGAAGTTTTCCACCTCTAAAATAAACTTTTCCTGTACGTCTGTCTCTGACGTGTTGATGATTTCTGACTCTGTGCCGCTCATAGACTCTATAAAACACCAATGGGAGTGATGTAATTTTGATTTACAGGGATGAAATTTAAGATCTGAGCAAGAACACAGCCTTTTATTTTGAAATGACCGGGTGCTCTGTTCATTTTTTCGTGTCTGTTTTCCTGTTTGGCACGACTTACTCTGCAGAGATTGACGCGTTTCTGCAGCGTTGATGGCAAAAAACAGACTTGCAGCATAAAAGCCGTGACTGCTGAAGATTTTCAAAGATTTTCCAGGATCCCAGGAGAGACTTTTGCATAGGACTTTTGTGTGTTTTGGCTCCTAAGATGAGACTTTTGCACATGTTTTTACTCCAAATAAAAGCACTTTTTCATATTTTGGCTCTCTGCGAGATCCCAAAGCGCTGCAGCATCCATCAAATGAATAAATGTAAAACAATGAAAATGACTCACGTGGGATTTTGGTGAGCTCGTTCATGAACTTGTCCTTCAGTTTGGAAAAGGCCTCGTCCTTCTCTCCGCCCCCCGGCCCCGTCATGTTGGTGGTGTTGGAGCCGGCTATGGAAGAAGAGGCGGTGGTGGCCGAAGGCGCCGCCGCCGCCAGCGCTTCCCTTCGACTCTCACTCATGGTGGCGATGCTGGGAAGCCCGGCAGATGCTGGAGGAGTGAGAGAAAGAGGGAAAAAAAAAACCAGAGGGTTAGAGTCTGTGTTTTCTGCTGCTGCTGTGACAGATGTGTGTCAGAGGCGGCGAGCGTCAGATGACTGAGCCGCTGCAGAGCGTGTGAGCAGCTGCTGCTCTGGACTCAGTAAACATCAGCTGGGTCCACGAGGAGTCGTCAGCTCCATGAATTCACAACCAAGATTCTCAGTCTCTGCTCAAACTCCACATTATCATCACAGAGACCAGATAAAACCAGAACTTCTGACTCTCATACAGCTCTGAAGTATGTTTAAATCCTAAAGAAGGGTCAGTAAAATCCACAGATCCACCGTCCTCACTCATCTCTGAACAAACAGGTGTGTTTACCTCACACTCAGCTCTATTGTGCTGTCAGGAAGAAGGAAAAACTGCGAAATGTGTTTTAACGTGATTGTAATGGTTAATCTGTCATTATGTGCGAGCTGTTCAATCAAAATGATAATAGAGGACACCTATTTAAAAGTTATTTCCTCCTAAATTCAGTGGTTCATGTGTTGGAAATTCATGCCAGGGCCTGAAAAATTCCTTTCAATTTTTTTCCAAACATGTATACATTCTTAAAAAAGTTATAGACAAACATTTGAGGGTGAAAAAGCTTACATAAATAATAAATAAAGTATTCAGTGTTAAAATGGATGAAGGAGAGATTCATGAACCCCCCTCCAAAAAAAGAAAATAAGTCAAACAAACAAAAAAAGTCATGTTTACATTAAGTTTACACTGTTTTATGTCGAATTCTCTCTTACAAATATTTGAAAAAAAAAGGAAAAAAGGAAAACTTTTTTCATGCTTTAAGACAAATAAAAACACTTAGAGCAGTGTTTCCCAACCTGTGGTCCATGGCCCCCTGGTGGGCCGCGGAGATATTGCAAGTGGGCCGCCAAATCATTTCCTGAATAGTCTGAAATTTAATGAAGGGTACTTGTATAAAGATACAAATATACAGTATATTTTTGAAATGTTAAAGCTTAAAGGATATTAAACATTTTCAAATATTTGTTAATAAGAAAAGTCCTTTAAGAAGGCATGTTAAAGCCCAACATGTAACATGACCCCAAATTTCAAAGGTCTGAAGTTTAATTAAAAAATGCAATGAAACACAAAATGTAATAAAACAAATGTTGTATAATCTAAAAATTTAATCACCATCCCACATTTTAAGCAGTTGTTACAGAAGCAGTACTTCCAGGGTCGGATGTGGGCCGCGAAAATTTTTGCTGTCATCCATAAAAATTCAAATTTACTGTTTGACAAAAAATTAGGGGAGAAAAGATCAAAGCGATTTTTTAAATTATTATTTTTTGATAGTTTTAGTAGTTGTGTGATATTTTGACTGATCTTAACAAACTGTTTTTCCCTGTGAAAAGTATTGACATCAGTGAAACTGGCGCTGTATTTACTTGGTATTGGATCGATTCCAAATTTTGCAGTTTTATACGCCTCTTTTATAATAATAATAACAATAATAATAAACTCAATTTGTATAGCACTTTTCAAACAGAAAGTTACAAAGTGTATGGGGTGATATTTGTGCCACTAGAAACTGATTTTGAATTTTTGTATTGAATTTGAAAAGCATGATCTGAAACTGTATTCAATGTTTTGAAACTGAATTTATCTGCTTTGAAATTGTATCGTACCTTCTTGAAAATTCAGATTCAGTTCTAAAACAGAACAGCACGCCCGTTACATAGTCGAGTTTCTTCAGTTTCTAGTGGCACAAATATCATCCCATACAGAAGTGCTTCATGGGCAATAAAAACAACAGTTCTATGGAAAACAGTTCCAGTAAAATCAGGCAGCAGAACAGGATCAGCTTGAAATAATGATTAAACATACACAATTAAAACAACAACGTCAAACACATATTTGAATAAAGAAAGATAAAAAACCTCAGCTAAAATCAGGAAAAGCTCCAATAAAAGTTTTAAGAAGTGATTTAAAAGAGGTTACTGACTCCACACTGGAGAACTTTGGGAATTTATTAATGAAAACAGCAACATGAGAGAGAGACTGAGCTGTGATTGGTGGATGGTTTGATGACGTGGTTCCCATCAGCTAACGAGGTGAACTTGTCACTTTACAACAGCAGAATTTTCAAGTGAGGATGAAGTGTTTTAATGGGAGACAGTTTTCAGCCCCGACCTCCTTCCCCTTGCAGTGACTTAGTACCCTGACACGAAGCTGTCAGGCCGAGCCCCGGCTCTAAGAATCATGGGAACAGGAGCCATTTATCGCCGGCGTCCTGTGCAGGTTGTAATTTGGCTCTGTGTCGGTTAATGTCTGCTTCGGTTGTTGTGTTTTTCCCGGCGGCTCACAGTAAATGTTGATGGCCTATTCTCCTCCTCTGCCGCAGCACAGTGCTCATTAAAGTCACATTTTTAAACCCGTTTAAAGTGTCGTTCTGCACAGAACAGAGCGCTGATGCGGACTGACTTTTAAAGGTTTGTGTGTAATTGAAAAATCTAAATGTAACCCTGAAAGCGGCCTCGGGTGAAATCAGCTTCAAACCTCAAAGAACCGAGGAGAAAACGCTGCAGCAATTTGCTTAATACGAGCCTTAAAAACATGAAAATCTCTGGAAGAGCTGGAATCCAATTCACGTCCCTTTGAATGTATAAAATTGAGTTTGAACAAGCGCAGAGGCAATTTAGAATGAATTACAGCTGAGATAGGAAGTTTCTTTTCAATATCGCGGCTCCTCAGATACAGTTTAGAGGAGAGCAGAGCTGAAGAAGAGCAGAATATTGGTGTCAATAAAACTGCCAGATAACTCCAGGAACACACACACGTATCTGATGAACCGCCTCTCTCCAGGACGTCTGTTTACTGGAGATGAAACGCTGTGAAAATTGCATTTTAAACTCACTGATCGCTCCTTTAAAAGCAGCTAAAAACTCCTGACTTTCCTCCTGATTTCTTTGAACCCTCTTACCCCAAAACCACAGACTCTGAATCCACCACTGAGGAGAAAATTAGCAGCTTTGCTCATGTTCGGCGCCGTGAGAGCGGCGAGCTTTTTGTTGTAATGGCCAATTAACAGGAGCAGCAGACGCCGCAACACAAGCTGAGCGATTAACATCCGAACCACCAGATACAAGAAAGAAATAAAGAGGATCACTGCTGATCCAACACAGCAGGAAGAGTTAAACTATTTAGTTCCTGTTTAAACTTTCCCCCGAGGTAAATAGTTCCAAAACAAAACAGAACCAGACCAGCAGAGGGCAGATCAGAAATTAAATCAAAGAAAAACAACAGCAGAACTCAGGAGTATATCAAATAATAAAAGTAAGAGAAGGTTTCAATTTGTAAGGGAGCATAAAGATTTGACTCTGGAGGAATGGAAGAAGGTCATGTGATCTGATGAGTTTAGATTTACGCTGTTACAGAGTGATGGGCGCATCAGGGTAAGAAGAGAGGCAGGTGAAGTGATGCACCCATCATGAAAAGTGCCTACTGTACAAGCCTGGTACAAGGTTTAAAGAATGAAGTCACAGCTGACGACCTGAACATAACTCTTTTGAAGTTTCTGTTGTCGTTATGATTTAAAAAGAGTAAACACAGTTGTTTATTCATAAAAGTCTTCGCCCAATCTCTAACCATGAGTAACAGAAAGGATTTTGTGTTATCATTCATATTTTCTGAGAAAAGGCCAAAAAAAGTCAGACTATTCTGCAGGAGGGTGTAAACTTTTAGGCACAGCTGTATATGTGAATGAAGAAAGCATCAGGGACGATTTACTCGCGCAGAGCGGCCGTGAACCGTCCTCCGCTGAGAACAAAGCAGCCATTGGTTGCCTGGTCCCTCTCAACCTCCCCTCTTTGTTGCGCGGTCGCCTACGCATGTCCAAGTTTGCTCAGCCTCCCTTTGGTCTCCCTTTGAATCGCTGCGAGGTTAGTGTGGGGGCTGAGCCGTGGAGCGCTGACAGAGATACTTCAACACGGGCGAGGACTTTTCGGGAGCACAATGACGCTCGGCAGAGTGCATGTGGGAGGGAGGCTTCTTGTATGGAGGAAGAATTGATCATACACCGAGGGCGGAGGGCGAGGGGGGGGGCACGGAGGCTTTTACTGGATCCCTCTGAGTGAGCTGATGTGAAGAAGTGCAAACATAATGGCTCAGGTTTAGTACAAGGATGGAACATTTTACAAAGACAATAATTACTCTGAAGAATTCAGAGCGTGGGTGCAAATGTGAGTGTGAGTGGCATCATTTCATCAAACATAAAAGCTTTTAAATCTGCGTGATATACGTGCGCTTCTGCATCACGTCATCTTACAGGTGAGTAATGTTTCTTATCTCTGAACACATCCTGGGCTGAAGACGAGCTCGGAGGAGTGTGAAGACCTCCTCTGGAGTCTGTTATGACTTCAGCTCTCACCTCACAGCAAAAACTCAAACATTAATTCAGCTCGTATTTGCACCTTAATAGCATCTGTCGCTTCTCGCTCAACAAGACAACTCCTGTATTAGCTTCCCTCTGTGACGCCGCGCAGCAGGTGATTCACCTGAAGAGCCTGTTTGGTTTGGAGTGGATCAGTCTCACTTATCTTTATGGAAAACTGAGAGCGTGTTGACCTCTGTCGCTGTTCAAGGGCTGTCAGCGCCGTGAGGTGATACTGTATATACACAGAAACACACACGCTGCCTCTGAGCCAGGGAAGCTTTGAATAAAGACGCTGTTTTTTCCTCTCAGCAGGTTTCTCTCCACTCAAAACAGTGTTAATGAAACATTTCAACCAGGCATCATTTTGTTGGGACATTTCTTCTTTTGACATTTGAGTGATAAAAGCCTTTGTTGGCTTCCTTTTCATTGGTACAATTATGCAAATAAGTACCAATCTAAGTCACCTCACCTGACTTTAGAAACTAATTTTTCAGGTTTGGTCCAATCTTAAAGCCACGATATAATCAGATTTATGTAAAATACAGTATTAGACTATTTGTACCCTCAAAATGTCTGATCAAACTTGTTTAGAGATACTTCTAGTGGAGGCAGACGATATAGGACGTGTGTTATAAGAGCTCTGGAGTCATTTGATGCCTTTACAGATTTTTTCAAAGTTACAAAACCATCCAAAATTTAAAATTTATTACCCCCTGTGTGGTGCCTCTTAGTTGGAGCCGTGATTTGTTTTCAGCAGTTCTGTCAGTGTGACAAAAGATTTCTGAAGTTGCTGTGGTAACACTTACTTGTTAGATGGCACAGTCTCAACTATGAACTATAGTTCAACTTGAAATTCTTCGTACTTTGACCTGAAAAACACTTTAGCCCCTCCCAACTGTTTAGCACAGCGACATCTTTCAAGTGAGGAGGGCACACAGTGGACATGAGACTCTGATGTAGTTAAAGAACATCTGATTACAATACTGAAAGGTTTAATTGAGTTGAAACAAATTAAGTACTTCAAACATGGTGTTCAGGTGTTTTTTTTTCTGAGAAGTTAGTTTCTCATTAGTTATTGGACGTTAAAAACCGCGATATAAGTTTAGTTTTACGATAGTTGACAGCTGCCGTTCGTGAGTAGTTTTTATCGGGGATATAAGAAACTTCAGGAAAGAGCCAAAAGGAGACTAAACCTTCTGAAGAAGAAGAAATAAATATTTTTATTTCTCTTTTTTACTTGACTCCACCGGAAATTCTCTACTGCGCAGACTCTGGCTGCACAATGGCGGCTAGAGAAACGGGGTTTTTTGGCTTCAAAAACGTAGAACGGTGACAGGTAGAAGCACGCTGTTTATTCTATATACAGTCAATGGTGTAAACCAACCAAACTGAGGCAAGAGTTGAAACAAGACATCTCATCTTATCAAGGTAACTTCTGTTGGCGTAGGAAAACAACAAATTACATTTAACAGTGTAAGTTTGAGGCTTCGATAATATTCTAGTCTATGGGAGAAGTCTCACATGCCCTGAAACAGTTGGAAGAAAAAGTGGACTCTCAAAAAAAACAAGAGACAATTTCAGACATAGAGGGTTTGGCTAATGATCAAGAACCAAAGAACTAGCCTATAAGCGAATGCAGCTATGCAATCATCTAGCTTAGAGTCTTTGTAGATGAGAAATGTAGAGATTCAGAAGCATAAATGTGAGGTTATGCAAAAAGTAACTAAGTGACTACAGCCCGACCAATAGGGGATTTTTGGTACCGATACTGGGGGTAAAAAAAAGTCAATATCTAATACATCGGCTGATATTTCAATGAGGTAGTTCTGTTTGATACAGGGTTTAAATGTTTGTTATTTTAATAGAAAATGTCTTCATCAAACTGGATCAGGTCTCAAAGAGTGAAAGTTGACGTTGACTCTGTTTTCAGCTCAAAACAACAAACGTTTGCAAATCAAACAATGGATCAAACATCCACGTTCCCTCCACGACAGGAAGCAATGATCTGATTTTTCCTACTGTTGGTTTTTCTCCAACCGTCTCTATGGAGGTGAGTATCTCAGGTGTAAAACCCCAACCCAATTACAGGACGGACAGATGGCCCAGCAGGTCCCCGACCACAGCGGTGGAGCTGGCACACGCCTCCATCCCTCCATCCCTCCACCTCTCACTCTTTCCTCTCGGTGTCTAACTGGGTCAGATCTGCTCCTTTACCCCCCCCCCATCCCCATCCTTCCTGCTTTATCATCCTTTCATCTTTCTCTCCCTCCACTGGGTTTTTTAGAGACAGAAATACACATTTTCTACACAGGTTAAAGCAACAAAGACACTTTCAGAGCTGGAGGAGAGAATTGAAAACTCTTTTTGACCCTTTGGAGTTCAACTTTGGACAGAATGGTGGTTTCATGTGGATTTGTCTGGTTCCTGCTGGGTCCTATTTTGGCCAAGAGAAGAGATAAATTCGCCAAAACGAGTCCAAAACAAAGCCAGACGAGTCCAGTGAATATAAAGTGTTACGCAGACGACTGCTGATTGTACGTTACAGACAGAACGACTTCATTATGGGATTGTTTAACATCTTTAGTGACAGAATATCTACATCTACATAAGAAATGATTAATTCAGGAGCTTTAAATGAGTAAAATAAAGAATTTTTGGGTTCAGATCTGGAAAGCCTGTTGGTGTCATGTGGATACCTTTGTCTCCAGTTCTGGCATCTCGCTCTCTTTCGCGATAAAGCCGCCAAATCCTGTCCATTTCCTCATCAGATCACATCAATCCTCAGCTGATTGCATGGAAAGAACGACACGTGTGTGTGTAACCTTTTCCCAATAAAACACATCCGTTTTATCATTTTAATAAGCTTCATGGGTTAATCACCCAGCAAATCACCAATTAAGCCAATTTTATCGAGAATTATCTGCTAATTGTCAGCGAGCGATTCAGCCGTCGCTTCATTTGAGAAGAACTCAGACGCTACGGGAGGAAAAGATCAATCTGAGTTTCTCATCTTTATGTGCAGAACGGTTTGTGCATTATGCAGAAATGTCACAGCGTTATTTCTCATCATGTAGCTCGTTAAAACGAACGAAACGAGGAGTTTGTGTTTGAAATCACTTCAAGTGTTTTCCTGCTTTTCTGCACTTACACCCAAAGATTTTAAGTCACTGCAAAAAAGGGAGTCTGAATATGAGATAAAAATACTAAATTTGATGGAAAAATATCTTGAAACTAGTGAAATTATCTGTCCATGCAGCAAGATAATTTCACTTGACTAGAAATCTTGAAATCAGACTGATAAATCTAAAAACAAGATGGCCTTGATAAGTATTCTCAGATCTTAAAACAAGAAGAAAATGCTCATTTTTAGATTAAAATGCTTGAAAACAAACTTCCTGAAGAAGAATTTTTAGTGAAATATTCTCTGTTCTTCTTTTGTAGAAGAGATTGAGTCCATTTCTGATAAAACTGCAAATATTGCACAGTGAGCACTTCACACACACACCTTGGTTTTAAACATTGCCGCAGGTCAATTTTGGACCGGGTGAAATTGTTTGTCAATGAAGTTTGGCAAGGTGGATCTGCAGAATTTCAGAAAATGAATCATGCAGCTCTATCTCTTCTTCTTCATCTCCATAAAATGAATCATGCTTGTTTTGGAAACATTACTTTTCATTGATTCATTGGAAAAAGACAAAAAAATCCTACATAAAAAAGCAAAATGCAGGAGGTGGACAAACTCTGTGAGCCACTGCACATCTACAGGAGTAAATTATTAAAAGTCTGACCTGATGTAGGAAAGAGAAGACTCACTGTCCAGAAATACTACAGATTAATATCAGTAATTAACAGATATTTACATGATTAAGACTCTTTGCAAATACAAACAGTGTTCATGGAGGCAGAGAGACAGAATTGATCAGAGTGAAGCCGGAAACTTTAAAACAATCCAAGAAAATAAGAAAGTGCTTTTACTGCTCACTCCTCAGCAGTAAGAAATGAATTCTCTCATTTCATTAAACTCAAAAATAAAAGGTTTGTATTCCCTTCACAACAATAAAATGCGAATGAAGTTTTTTTAATGTGCTCTCAGACGCTTTATTGTGACAGTCTGGATCGTTTCCAGGTGAGCTGAGGTTTGAAACAACTCACAGGTTTGATTATATTTTTAATTCCTGTTTATTAAAGTTAATCTACTGATCAGAGCAAGAAAGCTGATTCAAAGGGAGTGTTAGAGAGTAATTAGGATAAATGACACGAAAAAAAAACCTCAGAGCAAATTAAAGCTCGTGTTTGCATGAATAATGAAGTCCTGCGTCAGAATATTGAACCATACAGACCTCAGCGATGAAATCTGACGACTCAGAGTAATTCAACGCTTAGTGGAGCTTTTAATTATCCAACATGATGACTCATGTGGGTTTCGTTGAGTGAATTTCTCATCTTTTGTCATCAGTAGTGCACAGAAAAGAGAAAGAGACATTCAGGTCTTTAGTCATCGATGTCATCAGGAGGGAGGAGTTTGGTTTTCGAGGAAGCTGAAACTAATCTATGAGCTTTATAAATTCTCCAACCTGAGCTTTCAGAGCTCCTGCTGCTCCGGCTGATTATCATCAGACCTGTTAAAGGTCAGGACAAACAGAAATGTTTATGATGACTTTTAGAGGCAACAACAAAAGCTTCACTAATGTGGTTTTCTCTGAAACAAATCAAGCGCTACTTCCATTTCCAAATCAGGTCATGCAAATCTTCTCTGTTGGGCTGGTACTTTTATGCTTTATTGGGCCTTTATTAAAAACTTTGAGTATTTATTTGCATAAATAGAAACGTACGTGTAAAGTTGCTGCAGCTGCGTCTCAGAGGGAAACTGTTGACTCTCATTTGGGAAGTTGCCAGTTCAATTATGGCTCCTATTTATAATAATAATGATGATAAAAATTGATTAAACTTATATAGTGCTTTTCTAAATGCACTCCTCACTGTCCGGTACTCATGACTTATATCCCTCCCTCTGGCTTTCTGCATTTATTAAACCTTAATGCACTTTACCTCCTGTTATTTTGCACCCATTATGTATCTGCAATACTCAGATTTTTCTGTATTTGGTTCGCAATTTGTTATGGCAGCCAGAACCCGATTACAACCCCAGTGACAAATCCAAAACCCCAAAATCCAAACTTGGGCCACCAAGACCCTTCCAAGTAACTCCATAATTATCCCTGACACCTTAAAGGGCATGAATCTGCTTAAATGTTTGTCTCAAACTAGAATTTGTCGTTAAAAAGACATAACGAATTGGTTTTTCTTTAAAAAAAAATACAGTTTAAAACACAGTTTCTATCCTTCGGGCGCAGCCATTGTTTTACTGCAGCAATGCATTCTGGGTTGATGACGTAGATTGGTTGCTTGGTGCCGAGCATCTGGATTTGGCCGTTTCCTCACTACTAGTCGCCATAAGTCACGAGGTTTGAGGAGGGAAAAAAACATAATAATGCCACATGTGGCTGCTTTTGGGTGAACTTTTCAGTCCAAAGGAAACAAGGAGACTGATGTTAGTCTGCACAGCTTCCCAAAAGACAAGAAAAGAAGGAAGTTGTGGGAAATGGCTTGTGGGCGTAAACAACTTCCCATGGAGCCGCGGCTATGTTCTGGCCACTTCTCCCCAGAAGCATTTGCTGCATTTAGCCGGCCCACGCTGATGAAAGAGCTGACAGGTGTGGGTCATTATAAACGGAGACTAAAGCCAAATGCTGTGCCGACTATTTTCCAACACAAACCCACAAAACTTCCTCGAGAAACCACTGAAGTCCGCTCCAGGACTTATATGATCCTGTATGAGATCCAGCCCGGTGCAACCATATGACGTCACTACCCAGACGTTATTGCGGCGTAAACAACAATGGCGGCCTACAGGTGAAAATATTTTTTCTAATTTTAAACAAACTAAGATATTTTGAGAGATTTTATTATCGTTCTTAAGTAGCTGGTAATAACACTGATCATTTAGGAAAATGACGTTCTGGTAGCCAGGGTAACTTTTAAGACCAGCAACATTGAGACCCATAATATTTGTCATCATTATGTCATTTTTATGATGTAAGTTAAGGGAGAAAAGCAGAATTGGTCTCAAATATCTGGCCCTATCGGTTGATCTGTACTATCTAATGTCCCCTATTAACTCATTAAAGGCATGAAAAGCTTGAGGGAAAAAAAAAAGAATTCTGCAGTTCCTTTAGTGTCCACTAGAGGCTGGCTGCAAAAGCACCAGAAAACTTATAAACACTCTTTTAAAAAAGCCAATCTTTGCAGCCAAAATAAACATGTTTACAACCTGCTTTACAAAATAATTTTGATCTAAACAGAGCATTTTTATTTCTGCACACGCTGCACATAAGCTGATTTTTTCCATGACTCTTTAGTGAAACATGAATGTGGTGAGTTTTGCATAATTAATAAAGCTCTATAGCTGTAGACAAGGAGGATAGAAGACATCCACAAGTCAACATTTTTGTCTTTAGTTTGGTGAAAGAAAAGTTAGGTTGAGTCAGCATTTTCCATGAGGACTCAAAACTACGTCTATGTCTTGTGGCATGTATGGGAAAGACTGTGAAGCATTGAAGTCCGTATTTTATTTATAAGTAGCCTTTTACCATCGACTGGTGGCCTGGTTTGCACTGTGCACATAAAGTAAACTAATGAGCGCTGGGTCGTTCTAGTAGAAAGAGCAATTCATGCATAAAACCACTGTTCTTCTTCTTCTTCT
>RPOG01003298.1:23860-45641 GCA_008086565.1 Thalassoma bifasciatum
GCGGCTATGTTCTGGCCACTTCTCCCCAGAAGCATTTGCTGCATTTAGCCGGCCCATGCTGATGAAAGAGCTGACAGGTGTGGGTCATTATAAACGGAGACTAAAGCCAAATGCTGTGCCGACTATTTTCCAACACAAACCCACAAAACTTCCTCTGGAAACCACTGAAGTCCGCTCCAGGACTTATATGATCCTGTATGAGATCCAGCCCGGTGCAACCATATGACATCACTACCCAGACGTTATTGCGGCGTAAACAACAATGGCGGCCTACAGGTGAAAATATTTTTTCTAATTTTAAACAAACTAAGATATTTTGAGAGATTTTATTATCATTCTTATGTAGCTGGTAAAAACACTGATCATTTAGGAAAATGACGTCATGGTAGCCAGGGTAACTTTTAAAACCAGCAACATTTTTATGATGTAAGTTAAGGGAGAAAAGCAGAATTGGTCTCAAATATCTGGCCTTATCGGTTGATCTGTACTATCTAATATCCCCTATTAACTCATTAAAAGCATGAAAAGCTTGAGGGAAAAAAAAAATCTGCAGTTCCTTTAGTGTCCACTAGAAGCTGGCTGCAAAAGCACCAGAAAACTTATTAACACTCTTTTAAAAAAGCCAATCTTTGCAGCCAAAATAAACATGTTTACAACCTGCTTTACAAAATACTTTTGATCTAAACAGATCATTTTTATTTCTGCACACGCTGCACATAAGCTGATTTTTTCCATGACTCTTTAGTGAAACATAAATGTGCTGAGTTTTGCATAATTAATAAAGCTCTATAGCTGTAGACAAGGAGGACAGAAGACATCCACAAGTCAACATTTTTGTCTTTAGTTTGGTGAAAGAAAAGTTAGGTTGAGTCAGCATTTTCCATGAGGACTCAAAACTACATCTATGTCTTGTGGCATGTATGGGAAAGACTGTGAAGCATTGAAGTCCATATTTTATTTATAAGTAGCCTTTTAACATCGACTGGTGGCCTGGTTTGCACTGTGCACATGAAGTAAACTAATGAGTGCTGGGTCGTTCTAGTAGAAAGAGCAATTCATGCATAAAACCACTGTTCTTCTTCTTCTTCTTCTCTCTGACTTTAATCTCGCGACGTCTAAAAAATCACAGCGTGAACCAGCATCAGAACAATTGAGCTGAAGGAAACAAGAGCAACGCACGCCAAATATTGAAGCAACTTCCCCTCAGAAGTTTAATGTAAAAAGTTCAGCAGAGCGTCTTTACTTTAAAAACTGAATGAGACAGAGAAGAGGAAGATTAATGTGTCAGTCAAGCATCCAGCCCTGAAGAAGACTCTTTTATGAATGTAACGTCAGGTTATGATTGTCAGGTGAGCTGCCTGCACTGAGCGGGGTTTAGTGGGGGGGTTAAGAGGGGGCTGAGTGGGCCCCCACTTCCACTTGTCCGGCGCAGCCTCTTTACTCACCTGGAGCCAATCTCAGGGGGTAATGGAACTGGAAAAAGTTATTAACCCCGCTTTGCAGCAAGGGCAGGACAGCTCTATTAAGCCAGTGCACAAAGATTCCTCCATTTTCAATTACTGCCTCCAGAGCGCGGGGGGGAAAAAGCCGCCTTGTTGTGCGGCGTAGAGTCCTACGCGGGGCCCCCGGATCCCAGGGGCTCTTATCATCTACTCTTGTTCCCCACACAGCTCAGGTCTGACACACTCCCTGCTTTCCTGGTGGATACGTTCAGTCTATTTACATGGAAAACATTGTAAGGCAGCGCACAACCTGTGGAAAATGGGTCTGTCAGCCGGAGGCTAAATGAGCGACTGGGGAGCAGAGAGGAGGGCGACGTGGAGAGAAAGCAGAGAGGGGGGCGCATTTAATGATGCTGCTGCTGTTTTAACAAATACTAAGAAAAAAAACAGACTCATAAATCAGACTTATGGCCCTTTTCAACAGACTCGCCTTGGCCCTTCTCTACTCGCCTCTACTCGCCTCTACTCGGTTTATGTTGCGTTTCCATTACCTACTCTACCCTGGTTCTAAGAGAGTAAAGCCGATACTGAAAGGTGACGTGGACGGACTGCCGGTCACTCATTGGTCAGAGAATGTCGTCTCTGCAGCTTCTGACTCTGAACAAATCACTTACAAGACGCAAAGGAATAAGTCAGCGACGGGTTTTTCATGACATTTAAACCTGACGGCACAGAACCAGACTGAATGAAGACAAAATACAGCCCTAAAATGCTCCTTCATGATTCCTAAAGAAGTTAAAAGTCCTTTTTAAACCAAAAAGAAGTTAACAGCAAAGATACTTGGCTTTAAAGAGTCTTTTAAATTAAATCAAAGTTGGTCGGTGCAGGAGCGATCTGTCTGCCACGAGAGTCTTTAAGCACCAATCAGTCCATTAATCCACAGGGAACCAAAAAGGAAAACCAGTTCAAAGAAGAAACTAACTAGTTGTTGTTTAGAGACGATATGGTCCGGGTTTTTAGTTTTTAATTTCACTAGAGTCTGGATCCAGGGAAGAGTTGATGTCAGGAAGCAGCTCCTTCGTTTTCCTCCGCGTGCAGCAGCACCAGGCTGTTGTTTACCTCCGTTGTCATGACGACTGACATTGAGCCGCTGTATTACTTTAATGAAATCTTTTGAAAGCCTTTTTTTTTCCTTTAAAGACCACGGTGGCACATATGTTAGTACAAAATTATGTTTGTGTGGCGTTATAGATGAACATGCACGCACTTCTGCGCAGCACTTTAGCGCAGCTGTGTTATAAGATCCACGCCCACCGTGAGTCTGTAGTCGGGCTAGAGAAAAAGATAACCAAACTGTGTAGAGTAGAGCTGGAATTGTATAGTGGAAAAGCGCCATTACACTCCTAAACTTCCACAAGATAATACAGCTCTGCTCTGATTGGACGATCTAAGCTGAAAAGTTCTGTCTTTCGGCCGATGACGTCTTTAAAGAGAAGAAAGGATGAATCACAAGAGTGTTTAAAAGCAAAACTGAGTCATTTAAGCTTTAGAAAAATCCTTGACACTTTAAAAAGTGCAACACCGTCGACTTCTATTGAGTGAAAACTAAACGATCTAATATATTCTGCCGAGACACAATCAACACGATTAATATGAAGCCAAACTTGGAGCCAATTTATGATTCATTAAAAACAACAATAACATGATTAAGGCTGTCAAATAATTAGTTTCTAAAGTTCAATTTAATCTCTGAATTTCAAGAATGAAGAAACATTTTCCACTGCTTGTTTGACACCCAAACATTTTGCATCTCAAACAGTATTTTGGCCACATTTTTGATGTAAAGTTTTCAGCTTTTTCTGGTTCATTTAGCAGCTTTGTAGTTCACAACTAGGATTATTTTTGCACCTCTAAGCTTACCGAGCTGTGTAGGAGTTTATCTTGACTGTGAAATGTGCTTTTTAAAAGAATAGATTGTTATTTTCCATCAAAGCAGCAGGAAGCAGGAAGACACTGCGGCAGCTTAGGTATGGTGTGCAATAAGGGACAAAATAGGGTTTGATTTTTTTAACAAAATGCTTAATTTATACACTGTCAAATGCAATTTTGCACATTTATTATTCTAGCAAAGTTTACTTAAGATGTCGTGAAAACACTTAATTATGAGTTGACATCTCAACAACAAAATTTACTTCAACTTGTAATTCTAGAGGTGACTGACATTTTTTTCTTTTAGCAATTTCCTGCAGACCCTTCCTTTAACACAGAAGTGAAATATTTTGCTGTTTTCACTTCAACTCTCATCTTTGGGTGTAAGAAGAGTAGTGAATTAGACTTAGACAAATATAAATTTCCAAGAAGTTGAACCAAAATGACACCAAAAACCGTCATTTATTTACTTTGATTCTGTATTTTGAGTCTGATTTCACTGTTTTTATCCAGTTTTGTTTATTCTCTGCTTTGAAACCTGCAGTTACAAAGAGGAGACACTGTAAGGTCGGCTCTGGTTTCATTTCAGCCCGTAGCTCCGTTTGCCCATTACTCACAAATTACTCACACATGAGCTGCTGGGGATCAGTGATGCTCCGCTGTTTCTTGGCCCTCGTGTTTATTAGACACACAAAATGGATCAAACGCTTTAGCCGGCTCGCTGCCTCGCTTTGTTTCCCCTCACGTTGGCAGATACAGGAGCTCAGAAGCCCACCTCCCACATTTACCGACCCTTAGCCTTCGCTTGCGTGCTTTAGCCGGCTACGAGGCAGCGGGGGGGCGGCGGGTAGGAGGTGAGGGGCCGGGGCTAATGTGGAGGAGCCTGGGGAGACGTGTCTGTAGGGATCAGTCTGATGGAGGAGGCGAGACCAGGGGCCACAGCGCCCGTACTGGTGGGTGAGTCATGAAGATAAAAGGGGGCTATTTGCTCGACCACCGCCTGCCTTCAGGGTCAGCCTTCGGGGAAATCTGCCCGGCAACCGCTCGCCGTGAGACGAGTTGAAGAGATGGAAGATGACGAGGTTGAAACGCTGACCCACGAAGCAGAACAAGGTGTTTGACTAAGGATAATAAAAGACTAAGGGCCTGATCTACCAAAATCTCAAATAACTAAGTGTAAACTAAAAAAACGAACGTGCCAACAGTGAGTAACTACTGTCTGTTTCCATGGAGAGTTTGGGAGAGCAGAGTGACTGTAAACAAAACAAGAAGTTTGAAGCCATGGAGTTAAAGATCTCGGTTGAGGAAATCCAAAATAAAGACAGTCGAAAGCATCTATTCTAATTACTATCAATGGTTGTCTGTTCTCTAGTGGCTGTTTAAGTTCAGTTTTGTTCATGCGACAATATTTTAGTCCATTCATTGGTTTTTACGGAGCCCCAGAAGAAACATAGGCAGGAAAAAAAATAAAAATACAAGTTTCTCGTGGGCACAAGAAACTTTCTTGTGACTCAGTTGAGATTTATATTAATCTTTGACTTAATCATAAGGACAGAACTGCTTTGGCTGCACCGTCACTTTAACATTGTCTCAGAAAAATATACAGTCATGGATGAAAGTGTTGGCACCTCTTGGACTTTTTCCAGAAAATACACCATTTCTCCCAGAAACTTGAGTTCAAGCATCACCTAAAACGGTGCCAACAATTTGGTCTGGCCCAATTTTTGTGTTTTGTGTAAAGTTGTGTCAATTTTAGCTTTTTTCTTCTGTTCTTTTGTGTTTTTCCAATGTACATCAAAGAAATAAACACTTTTATACCAAAAACATTTAAAAAAACATGTAAATTAGTCAAAAAAATCTGCCAATGGGATAAGACGAATTCACCCGGGAAGTTTCTTGAAATTAGAAAGATGTCTTAAAACAAGAATCTTTTATCTTATCCCATTGGCAGATTTTTTTAATGACTTGTTACAAGCAATTGATGCCTCATTTTTGTCTTTAAAAAACTTGAAATGAGACATTTTTATGACCTTGTCTAGTAAATGTGGTTCAAATCAAGAATAGTGAGACACATTTTACTAAAAATAAGACTCAATGACTTGCTTAGATTTCAGTTTTTGCAGTGTATGGAGCTGTTTGAATATTTGCCTGAAGTTTATTTGACTTTGGCTTTTTGTGCACCTGCCTTTCACACCTGCTAAATATAGACACCAAAATACGGACCACAAACAGTTACAGGTTTGATAAATCACTTTGTGGGTGCTAAATGATGACATCTGCATCTCCTCTCAGTATTTTGTGTTTTCTGATAATGGACAGCGTGGCGAACAATCCACGTCTACAACTCTGCAAGTAGATCAATTTGTTTTTTACACAAACGTTTAGTAAATCAGACCCTAAGAGCTATAATTTTCCTACACAGGTGTTGCATGTTGACACTTTTCAAATCTTGACTCAAGGCTTTTATTTTCATGCTCATGTTTCCTGTTGGTTTAAGAAAATAAAACCTGAAAAAAAAACTCTTCAAACACCAATTTTTCTCCTCAAACAACTCCAGTTCTGTGTCAATAAAAGTGAAGTCAGTGGAGTCGGTTAGTTCATGAATCTCTCCTCAGTGAAATCAATCAAACTGTGATCGGACTGATATGAATGTTTTTGCTTTAAGTGCAGCAGTTTGGTTCAAGAACAGCAGAGAACAAACACCCTGAAGCCTCAAATTTATTTAGCTTCCATCCTCCAGCTTCTTCTTTTTCTACGTCTTCCTGTTTTTTCCTTCACACCTCCCTCTGCCCCCCCCCCCCAGGGCTGAGCCACAAATATCACATCTGAAGCAACTAATTCAAGAACACCAGAGGTCATTATCAACTCTCCACGTTTCAACCGGTTTCTTTTTCTCATAAAGAAAGACAGAGACGACTGGAGGAAGCGTTTGCTTGTGACTCGACCGAAGATGACGCGGCACTTTCTTGATTGTTGTGGTTTTTCTGTTGAGTCGCTGTCACACACGCACGTCCCCGGAGCTTCGCATGTTCTCAAACAGACGGCTCTTCAAGTGCTCTTTCCAGACACTTGGCAGCTGACCTTTTAATTCAGTAGAGAGCGTGGAGTGTGTGCAGTTTACTGATGATGTTGCTTTGAATCCGCTCAAACACGACGTGGATGAACCAACCGTGACTCAGTGAGTCTGCGCTGTCTCATCCCGTTTGTCTCGGGAGAAATTGTTCAAAATGATGATATTTGGAGGTTTAAGAAAAGTGCAAACATGCTCATGGCCTGATTCAAACTTTTGGCTTTTATGATGAAATGTCTGCAGACTCGATTTTAACTTGTAGTGACATTTTCTGACGACGGGGAGGCTGGGTATTTGAGTTCTGAGTTCAGAGAGCTTATGCCGAGAGGAGAAGTGACAGAGTATGAAAGTGAACTGAAGCCGGGTGAATCTGAGGTCAGAGACGCTCATCCAAGAATACTTCGACACAAACGCACTCGTCTGGTTTCTAATCGACACTTGAGTCACAGCATCTCACAACCTCATTTTTTTCCCACACACGTGACGCTGATGTGAGAAAGGAGTGAAACAGAGGTGATGAATAATCACTCTTTCAACGACATGAAACAAATGAAAACAAAACACAACGATTTTCAAATCCTGTTTAACCTTTATTCAACTGAATCCACCACAGAGACAAGATTTGTCTTTTTCAAACTGGTAAAATTTGAATTTGTTGGCTGCAACACGTTCATAAAAAGCTTGGACAGGTTCATGTTTCCACTGTGTTATATCACCTTTCCTTTAACAACACTCAATACTCTCTAACTTCAATGGGAGAAAGGTCAGTCTAGTAGCTGCTGAGAAGATGATGCCTCGGTGCGACAACATTGTCCTCGTCTTACACAGAACCAAAGTAACAGAACGACTTTATTAGTCCCTGCAGGGACTTTTTCTGTTTCACAGAACCTACCGTCGTCTACAACGAGGTTTTGGACAAACATGGAAAGTCGTAATTACGACGGAAGTGTCTATGACCCACAGTTACCCATGATGCCACTTGTCAGACCACAGCAGACTTTTCCACTTTTGTTTGTGTGTGTTGTTGATGTCTGACTTACAGAAACGTACCATCTCAAACTTGACAGTGAACATCTACATCACTACTTGACACAATTGACTGTTACCAAAAGACTTCACAAGGACTCGGGTGCACGATTATAGGAAATGTGTTACTACACCCAAAAATTACGTCGCGCGCCTGAGGGGTCAAAGGTCACGGCCATTCAATGTTGGTTTTGGGCCTTGCTGCTTATGTTTCTCTGAATCTTTTGATGATATTATGGTCTGTAGATGATGAAATCCATCAATTCCTGCAGTTGGACAAAGTTGAGAAACATTGTTCTTAAACTGTTGCACTATTTGCTCACGCAGTTGTTGACAAAGTGGTGAACCTGGTATCACCTGTGTAATGATCCAAACATCTTTTGTTGAACCTGTCCAAGCTTTTTAGGAACGTGTAGCTGGCATCAAATTCAAAATGAGTGAAAATTAGCAAAAAAATCCTTATTAGTTTGAACAATAAATATCTTTTATTTGTACACTGCAAAAACGGAAATCTAAGCAAGTCATTCTGTCTTATTTGTGGTAAAAAATGTCTTGTTCTTAATTTGAGCCACATTCACCAGACCAGGTCATAAAAATGTCTTATTTCAAGTTTTTTAAGACAAAAATGAGGTGTAAATTGCTTGTAACAAGTAAAAAAAAAATCTGCCAATGGGATAAGATGAATTCACCCGGGGAGTTTCTTGAAATTAGAAAGATGTCTTAAAACAAGAATCTTTTATCTTATCCCATTGGCAGATTTTTTTAATGACTTGTTACAAGCAATTGATGCCTCATTTTTGTCTTTAAAAAACTTGAAATGAGACATTTTTATGACCTTGTCTAGTAAATGTGGCCCAAATCAAGAATAGTCAGAGAAATTTGACTAAAAATAAGACTCAAAGACTTGGTTAGATTTCAGTTTTTGCAGTGTAGTGTTTTAGACTGAATGTAGGTTACACACAATGTGTGAGACAAAATAAAAACGAAGTCTCAACCAAAAGAGTGACAAACACAGAAAAGAAAGGGGGAGGAAGGAAGAAAAGTAGGTGGGTGTCTAGGTGGGTGGCTCGTCGAGGTATTAACAGAGTATTGATATTAAAACGTCTAATGTGTCATTTATTACTCGGCCTTCATCGTCTATGCAAAAGCGTCTTACCTTATTTGACCTTTTTGAAGAGTCCTGCAAACAAGAGATGCATAGTAAAGGGTAGTAAAGAGATGTCGTGAACTCACTCGGCAGTCTAAACTAGAAAGACCGTGATAGTAAATTGTGTTGTCGGAGAGATTTAGGACGACGGTCAAAGTCTGAGTCGGACTTCAGCCACTGTCGCCGCCGTCGAACTACCTATTGTAAAACCCCCACTGTAACTTTATTTCGTCGACAGAGAGAGAGAGACTTTTTCTTATCGTTTGGCGTCTCACGCTGCATTAGCACGACTTCTGATTCCCTCATTTGGGAGCGGCTCTGTGGTTTTATCGCTCTGACCTGCAACGCTCCGGTCTCACAAAGAGAGGAGAGAAGAGACAGAAGCAAACAAATCTAACTTTCCAGAGCTCTGATATATCTCCTCTTGGGTTTAGCAGCAGAAACCTACACATGGCATAAATTTGACAGCCGAACCAGATACCATCGCAGAGATTTCTGTTCCTCTGAGCATCAAGTCTGCAGATTGGGATCAGATGCAGCCGTATCAGGACAGGCCATGAAATTGGGTTGAAATTGCCTTTGAATAATACAGTCTGCTGCTATGATAGTGAGATATAGAGATAGAGCACTCAGATTGATGTCCGTAGCACACAGAAGGTGGAACAGGCACAATATGTTTGCTTTCTTCATGCTAACAAAGGAGTCCACTTAAAACTGACCCTGAGAAAAACTGTTTCCTGCTTTTTCTTCTTATACACACCAAAAAAAAAGAAACAAACATATTTTCCAACAGCTGCTTATTGTTTGGTTCAGACAAAGCCATAAAATGTTGAATAACTTCCATTTGCAGTCTCCTAAAGTCAAAGTTAATGTCTATAAATTTCCTGTTTTGTGTAAACAGAGCGTTAAAAAGAAAAGTGTTTTCACTGGAGACGACATTAAACGACTATTAAAGCTCCAAACCCTGACATTTGTTTATTCTGCTTTTAGAACAGATTCATTATCAGCTACTGAAGTGACTCGTAAATTAATGTGTTTATCGTCTAATCCTCCCATGAACGCTTATGATTCAGCGTGTAAAAGCCTTTTACGAACAAGCCAATGAATCCAAATCTTTTCTTTCTGCAGACGAACCGACCGTTAACTTCTTACATCTCAACTAATTCTGGCCAATAAACCACATTATGTTTAAAAGCTTAAAACAGAAAAACCATGGGGTTAAAACTCATCAGATTTAAGTCTCTAGTTTCAGAAAACATCATGTTATATGTGGCTAAAGTCCACATCAGGATAAATGCAGCTGAAAGACTTTTTTCTCTTCTTTTTTCATAACCATTTTTGAACATCATTAACTTCAAGATGCTTCATGTCAGACATAAAACATTCACCTCATCACTTCTACAGTTTCTCATCTACATCTGGGTGAAATTTGAGCTTTCTAGGTAAAACTTTGTAGGAGTTAGAGAGTTTTTAGTCTCAGGTGACCAAACACTAGCAGAAGCATTCTCATTTACCAGCCTAGTCTGACGACTTTGCGCAAACAAAACCAGCTTTATCAGTGCTCAGTGTCCTATTTTAGTCAACTTTGCTCAGGAAATTGTCGTTCTCAGTCAAAGATTGTACCACTTAATGAGTTTGAATGAAGACACATGGCAATAAATAAGTCTCACCAATGATGTAAATGGCTACAGCTCTCTTTCTGATTGACTGTTAGCCAATAAAGAAGCCTCTTATAGAGCTATTACACAAGACGACTGTTTGTTACTTGTTGTCTATCACAGGCTGTCCTGGGATGAAAACTCTACCAAAAACTGAGGACTGAGGAGACTAAAATGTGAAGAAACTAAGCTTTGTAAAGCACTCTGATTTGTGACAAAAGTGTTACTGTTTATACTTTAAAGAGTCGTATGAATATTGAACTGGTTTCCGACGCCCGTGTGGAACGTAAGGAGTTAAAAACCAGAAGATAAATTGTGAAGAAGAAAGTTTAATCGTCTCCTCCCTGAACACAGCAGAGCTTCAAACACTGACCAGCCCCTGACCTCTGACCCCTCCAGCTCCAGTCGTCCTCCTGACACTTGGAGGCGGAATCATAATCACATTGATGCTGGTATTGGCAGACGAGGCTCTGAACCAAAACATCTGTTGTAGCCGTAGCTGCGGGCAACAACAGAGAGCCCCCCCACCCCAAACACCACCACCCCCACCACCACCTCCCACAGACCCCATGATAATTATCACTGCTGGCTGCGGCCAAAGCCGGCTGTGGAGCATCCGTGCTGCCATGTCCAAGTAACGCTCCAGTGTGTTCTGGGTAATGTACGCCTCTGTGATTAAAATAAATGAGGCCTGTGGGGAGAGAGAGCTCCTCTGATGAAGGAGGTTTTCTTATTATTTCGTGTTTTTATGAGCTGAATCAAGAATCTGACTTCTGTAAACTGTCATGTTTTCAGCGCCTGGAGCTGTCCGAGCTCAAACCAAACCAAACTGGATGGAACCAATTAAAAATCTTTTTTTCTCAACACAACAAAGAGGAAGAGTTTTCTTCGCCAACAAAATGTAATTAGTGAAAGAATCACTCACATCAACGTGGACGTCCAACCTGTTTGGGGTCATTACGTCACATCCTGACGCCCGTAATCTGAATATTCACTCTCCTTTCCACCAGAGGAATCCAGAGTTCAAACATATCAAAAGTGTTGTTTCATCAAATTATTCCAAGTGGTGAAATTTCTCCTGTAAAGTCCGTTGTTTGTTCTCATCAATAACAGCAGCTTCACAGTCTTAGAGCATTTCCTCCTCAATGTCAATCTGACAAAGCTGCAAGTTTTTGTTTTCAACAGGGTTCTAGCTGCAAGACTAAAGTGACTCCATTGTTTTAAGTTGAGTTTTCATCCTAGGACAGCTTGTGATAGACAACAAGTGCTCCTTGCTTGACTGGCCAATAGCGCAGGGGTTCCCAAACTTTTCCGCCTGTGACCCCCAAAATAGCAGCGTTAGGGACTGGTGACCCCCTGCTGTGGTACAACACTAATGGGACAATCCAAAAACAGACAAAAACCAACAAAACCCTCCCTGAGGATACTTAATTTAACTGATCGATAGAAAATTTACCGACTAATGTGAACTTTGCTGAGTTCACGGCATCAAACTTGAACAAAGAAATGTGGAAAACAGATAAAACATTTTCTGTTTGCATCATTTTATATTATCTTTCACCCCAATTTTTGCTTTTATTCTCACAATAATGGATAAAATGTTCATGAATTGTTCATAGTTTTCGATTTTGGGACACATTCCATGACCCCCTATCAATGTCTCGCGACCTCCCAAAGGGTCCCAACCCCCACTTTGGGAACCACTGCAATACCATAAAGTGGTCTTGTGTAATAGCTCAGTTAGAGGCTCGTTCATTGACTAACAGGCCTGTCACTCACTCCTACAGGAACCAATCACCTTCCCCTTCACAGGAAGCCAGCTGTGGCCATTTAGATCATTGGTGAGACCTATTTATTGTCATTCTTCTTCATTCACATGCAAAATTATAAAAATGTAATCGTTTTGTTAGACAACAAAACTCGTAATTCCATGTCAGTCATCACAAGAAAAAGTTGTAGCGTTATAGGAATTAAGTCGTTATGCTAACTCTCGTAAACAAATACTTTCTACTCTGAAAATTGTAAAATTATTTTGCAAGAATTAAATCTTTTGATTACAAGAAGAAAATTGTAATGTTGCGAGAATGTTTTTGCAAAAATGTAGTTGTTTTGTTGCACGACAAAACTCGTAATTCCATGAGAAGTTATTTATCACATGAAAAAGTTGTAATTTTACAGGAAGTTGTATTCATGTGAGCAACAGGAGAGGTAAAGCCCAAGACTAAGAACTACTAATTCATGATTTTTGGTGAACCTTTCCGCAAAGAGAGCAAAGCTGACTAAAAAGAGGACACTGAGCACTGACGAAGCTGGTTTTGTTTCCAACTCTGCCTGGTGTTTGGTCACCTGAGACTAAAACTCTCTCACTTCTACAAGGCTTTATCTAAAAAGCTCATATTTCACCCAGATGTAGATGAGAAGGTGTAGAAGCGATGTGGTGGATGTTTTATTTCTGGCGTGAAATAGCTGGAAGTTATTGATTTTCAAAAATGGTTGCAAGAAAAGAAGACAAAAGTGTTTCAGCATGAGTGCTGCGGTTATTCCAATTTGTTTCTTACGCTGAAGAGTAACAAAAGATAAATCTCTGGAGGAAGAAACAGAATGACAGGGATTCATTCTGTTTGTCGACTTATGCTCAGTTACGCTTAGACGATTCTCTTTGTAAATGATCAGGAGTGGACGAAAGCATTTCTAAAAACAAATGAGGGGAAGATTCATGTTTGAAAATACCTGGGGAAGTGCAGACAAAGCCTCAATCACACAAATACCTGAAACCAGGATAAGATCCAAGCATCTCAATTATAGATAATTCACCTCACAGCTTTTCAATGATCAAACTTCTCTGCAGAGTTTTAATCACGTCCTCTTTCATGAGCTCATGTTTGAGTCTGGATTCTCTTTCGTGTGAATCTCTGCTGTTGAACCAGTGAAAGTAAACTCTGATCTCTCTGCAGAGAAGTGACACACCACGCTGTCATAGAGGATCAGGCCCAAACCCTCCTCACACATCCAGCGTCCTCACATCTCTCTCTGCCGCCGCTTCTCCTGAGTCACTGAGCCTCCAACGACCCTCGCTCCCAGCTCAAACATTAACAGAAAGAAAAAAAAAAAAAAGGACGTCCCTTGCTCACGCTACTACTCTACTCTTTACTCTACAAACGAGTAAGTCTACGTCGCCAAACGCTTCCACAGATGACTCTGACTAAAGCTCTGAGATGACTAACAGATGCTGCAAACACTCCAGAATTTTCTCTACGTTTTAAATCCTCCGCAAGAACTTCAAACACTGCAGGAAGAGGCTGTTGACTGAAGGGACGATGGAGACGGGATTTTAACTCTGGGCTCACGTTAAAGCTGGGTTACACTTTCTGCAAAGTTTCCATCCTCTGGTGATTTTGTCCTGATAACATGAACAAGTCGACACAAATGGGTTTGAATGTCTACTAAAGGTAATCAGTGTGTGTGTATAAAAGCTCAGTGAGTTTCTGAGCTCCTCTTGCATCTTTCATCCAGTGCTGCACTGACATTTCTGGATTCTGAGTCATGAGGAAAGAAGAAGAATTGTCAAAGTTTCTGCAGGAAAAGTGAATCCAACTATATAAAACAGGAAAGGGATATAAAAAGATATCCAAGGAACTGAGGATGCCAATAAGCAGAGTTCAAACTCTAATGAAGAAGTGGAAAATGAGGGATTCTGTTGAAACCAGCAAACATTTCAGCTACAACTGACAGGAAAATTGCTAGGGATGCAAAAAAACCCCCACAAATGACTTCAGCTGAAACACAGGACTCTCTGAAAGAATGTGGTCTGACTGTTTCAAGATGCACAATAAGGAGGCACTTGAGGAAAAATGGGTTGCATGGTGGAGTCGCCAGAAAAAAGTCATTTCTACTCAGGAAGTTTGGAAATTTCTGTTGTCGTTATAACTTAAAAAAGACTTAAAAACACTGTGATATTCTCTCAGTCTGCACTAGAACTAACTTCATGTTAAATTGAGAGACTGCATCCACGTCTTGCAAAAGTTTAAAGTTTAAGAGATGATGAATAAAACTGAACTCTTATTCTTTGATTGCTTAGTTTCTCGACATTTTTGGTCCCAATTTGCACCTGGAATTTAACTTTGCCTCTTTAAACTCTTGGATGATTTGTTATAAAGAGTTTGGTCTCATAAGAGACACGAACGCTCCTTTTCTCTCCGCTGTGATGAAGTGCATCAATTTCTTTGTTCTTTCTGTTTGTTTCTCCTCGAATTAGCAGGAAGGATGAAATATTACAACTTGTATCAGATATTATTTAGTGTTTGTAAAGTCTGAAAGAAACAAAACCTGCAGGAGACGAGATCATGAAGGTGTCTCTGCAGCGCAGACGCTTTACAGCCGCAGCGGAGTGTAATTCCTATCGATCGGAGTCTGATTTAACAGTTCAGTGAGCGGGTTTGAGGGCTGGAGGAGCGAGTGCCCCCTGAGGGAGATAACTGAGCTGCACTGAGACAGGACTGCTGCGCTTTAATGGAAGAAGACCAAGAAGAGGAGGAGGAGGAGGAGGAGGGAGGCCAGTGGAAGGAGTCAGAGCAGCTTTTCTCTCTTTTCTGTGTCGTCTCCAGGTTCGATCACACACGACTGACACCGGACTCAAGCTGAGGGCGCAGCTTGGAACCGGCTCTCTGGGTGGAAACATGCCCGCGAGAGCAATTAGGAGGCCAATTACTCTCCTCTTAAGGGGGACGGCATGTCAGGGCTCGCCTAGCTCCACTCTGCAATCCTTCCTGACATCCCTCCTCCAGGAACAACCACTTCCTCAGGCTTTTTCTCACTCCTACTTTTCCTGTTAGAAGACGCTGCAGCTGCTGAGCTGGAAAAAGACGTCCAGAGAGTTGGACGTCTATCAACTGGTCTTTGGAGGGCGACTCCAAGAGTGAGTCAGAAAAGCTGAGACAGGGGCAACAAAAGACTGAAAGTTGATGAACAGGTTCATTGGAAACAGGTGAGTGTCATGGCTGCCAATGGGATAAGATAAAAGATTCTTGTTGTAAGACATCTTTCTAATTTCAAGAAACTTCCCGGGCGAATTCGTCTTATCCCATTGGCAGATTTTTTTGACTTGTTACAAGCAATTTACACCTCATTTTTGTCTTAAAAAACTTGAAATAAGACATTTTTCTGACCTGGTCTGGTGAATGTGGCTCAAATTAAGAACAATATGACAATTTTTACCACAAATAAGACAGAATGACTTGCTTAGATTTCCGTTTTTGCAGTGTACGAATAAAAGATATTTATTGTTCAAACTAATGAACTTTTAGGAGTTTTTTGCAAATTTTCACTCATTTTGAATTTGATGCCTGCTACACGTTCCTTAAAAGCTTGGACAGGTTCAACAAAAGATGTTTGGATCATTACACAGGTGATACCAGGTTCACCACTTTGTCAACAACTGCGTGAGCAAATAGTCCAACAGTTTAAGAACAATGTTTCTCAACTTTGTCCAACTGCAGGAATTGATGGATTTCATCATCTACAGACCATAATATCATCAAAAGATTCAGAGAATCTGGAGAAATCTCTGCACGTAAGCAGCAAGGCCCAAAACCAACATTGAATGGCNAAAAGCTTGGACAGGTTCAACAAAAGATGTTTGGATCATTACACAGGTGATACCAGGTTCACCACTTTGTCAACAACTGCGTGAGCAAATAGTCCAACAGTTTAAGAACAATGTTTCTCAACTTTGTCCAACTGCAGGAATTGATGGATTTCATCATCTACAGACCATAATATCATCAAAAGATTCAGAGAATCTGGAGAAATCTCTGCACGTAAGCAGCAAGGCCCAAAACCAACATTGAATGGCTGTGACCTTTGACCCCTAAGGCGGCGCTGCATTAAAAACCCACATCATTGTGTAAAGGATATTAGCACGTGGGCTCAGGAACACTTCAGAAAACCATTGTCAGTTAACACAGTTCATCACTACATCTACAAGTGACAGTTCAAACTCTACCATGCAAAGACAAAGTCAGACATCAACAACACACACAAACGCCGCCGCTGCCATGGCATCATGGGTAACTGTCCCAGTATCTGTGTAGGCAGCATTAATGCTGAAAGGTACAAACAGGTTTTGGAGCAACATCTGCTGCCATCCAAGACACTTTGTCTTTTTCAGGGACGTCCCTGATTATTTCAGCAAGACGATGAAACCAAGACACATTCTGCTCCTGTTACAACAGCGTGGCTCCGTAGTAGAAGAGTGCAGCTACTGAACTGAGCTGCCTACAGTTCCAGCTCACTTCCAGCTCAAGAAAACAAAACCGGTGTGGTATCTAAAGTCTGAATCCAGGGGAACCTCCAGCTGACGACACCATCAGGTTATTTCCTCCCGTTGTGTTTCCTGTAACATTCGACTCCCTCTCGGTTTTGAATTTCCCAAAGTGTTTTACAATGAAGATGCTCATAAATATAAATCAGCCTTTAATGAAGTGAGCGCGACAGCCGTTTGGTAATTTAAATGATGAGAGGTGACAATGTGAGGCAGGATGTGCTGCTGAGATAATTCTTATTTTGAGCTGAACAGCAGGAGATTTGGAGGTGGAGCTGTTTTCAGGGAGATTTTCCCAGCGAGACGTCTCAGCAGAGAAACAGTTTTGGCACGAGCAGAATGCCAGTCAGCCTCCGCTGGGCACCGGCAAACCGTCGTGTCATTCGACCGCGGCACAATCCGATCAGACAGCGAAGAGGCCGGCGGAGCGGCGCCTCACGGAGCCAAACTCCTGAGCTCATGGAGGGCAAAGCACACAGAGGCGGGCGGTCCAAATCCTCACTGCTGCGTCCATCTGACAGGACTCCTGTGGCTGCAGACGCCTCAGAAACTAAACAATAAAACCCAATTAAATACTTCCAACAAACTTTTTCACTTTTTAGAAGCATCTCCAAACTTCTCAGGGTCTGACACAAACTTAATGGATTTGATTTAACGGAGAACCAATGAAGCGTCTTTAATAACTTTATCCTCACAGGAGACGATTTCAACTAAACTGTCTCTGTTTGATCTGTCAGACTCTGACTGTAACAGAAAAACAGGTTTTTATCCTCTGAATAATCAGATATTCTCACACCTGACTCTATTACTTATTTGTTTTCTTTCTGTACTGCAAAAACTGAAATCTAAGGAAGTGTTTATGTCTTACTTTCGGTAAAAACTGTCTCATTCAACTTCATATGAGCCACATTTAACTGAAAAATCCAGAAAAACGTCCAATTTGAAGATAGAAAAAGACAAAAATGAGGTTTGAATTTCTTGGGATGAGTAAAAAAAAACTCTACAACTACAGGGTAAGAAAAATTAATTGTAAAGCTTCTTGAAATTAATATAATGTCTTAATACAAGAAACTTTTTTCTTTCACAATTTTTCGTCCACTACAACCAATCTAGACATCATTTTTGTCTGTCAATAACTTGAAAAGATATGTTTCTGGACATGTCAGGCGAAAGTGGATCATGTTAAGTCTAAAGAGACATTTTATTCCTCAAAATAAGACGAACGCTTAGTTTTTTAATTTTTGCAGTGCACAAAAATGTTCAATGTTCAAGCTTTAAGCTAGTTCACGGAAAAAAACAAACAAACAGAATCTTCAGAGTTTTTTATGTTCTGGAGCAGAAACAAAATATGAAAAGAATGAAAAAGGGTAAAGCTCGTACTTTTTTCGTTCTATATAAAAAAATATGAAACACTGGGTTTAATAAATTTAATTACGTCAGCTGGTTCCATAAAAATGTGTAGGGTTGGTTAAAAGCAACAGAACTTGTACTGTTTTGAATAAACTTGATGCGCTTTGATTAAGCCAGTTGACATAATACGTTTAATTAAAGCCTGTTTTCCTTATTTTTCTTTTCTTTTTTTGAGTGCAGTGTGCTTAAAAAAGGTGATTTTTTTTGTTCTATCCAACTGGAGAACGTCAGTTTTGGGATATGACTCAACCTGAAAATGTTAAAATACTATTTGGAACAAAACAAAGGGGGAAAAACTCAGTTTTAAAGCTCTGATTTCAAATTATTTGAAGACAAAAAAGCCGTCTGAATGGCTTATAATGAGTGCGAAAGTCAGTGGTGTCTGAAAAAGTTTCTTGTATAAAGATGTTACTCTAATTTCAAGAAACTTGATGAGCCATTTTTTTTTATTCCAAGCAATTCAGGCTTAATTTTGTCTTTTCATATCTTGAAATAAGACGCTCCTCTTGATTTGTCAGTTGCATGTGGCTCATATCAAGTACAATGAGGCAGTTTTTACTGAGAATGAGATTTTTATACATAATAACACTTCAGTTTTTGCAGTGCACCAAAAGCAGAGTCTGCTCTTTATAATAGAAATCTATGAATGAGGCAGATTTAACGTACTCTGATATTTTGAAATCTGCTTGGAGAGCTGTAAAACTTCACTTCCATCTCTTTAAAGTGTCTCTGCAGCCGACGTAACAGCAGCCGGCTTTACAGCTCGTTCACAACCAGAATAATAAAACCTTCACAGCCGCGCTCAATGAGACTGGTGTAATTATAGGTATAAAAAGAGCAATTATTCTGCAGAGGAGCTTAGAGAATGAGAGACGGCTGATTGAGGAATGAATAACAACAGAGATTGTTTCACTCTTTCTTCTCTAACTTTCTCTGATGGAGGTTTTCAGAGTTATTTTCTGTCTTTTTTCATCACAAACAGCTTTTGGATCCACTTTTCAGATGGAGCAGCTCGTTACCTCAGATCTGGCTGTGATTGGCCCAGCCCTGCTCCACCATGGAGGGGGGGGGGCTCAGATACTGTAAGCCCCCGTGACCTTGGCGCCCTGGGAGCGCGAGGAGCGAACAATATGTTTCATGGAGGGAGTGGGGAATACAAACAGACCATTACCATCCATAATGTGGGCTCTCTGTGCTGAAACCACACAGCTGGACCATCTTCTTTCATTTTCAGGAAGGGGGGGGGGTCTCTCTATCTCTATCTCTCTCTCTCTCTCTGCTGGTGCAGTCCAGAGAGGAAGAGCCCCCTCGCTGCATGAATAAAAGGGGCTGCTTTGCTCCAGGCTGGGCTGAAATTGGTCAATTACTGAGGCTGTGTTTGGGATCATTGTGGGGGGGGGGGTTCCTGTTTCTCCTTCTCTTCTCTGCTTTTTGTAGCCGTCACATCAGCTGACCACACTTTGTCTTTTTCCCAGACATTTTCTCCCTTTTTTTTACCATTGATGTTAATAATAAATCAAAGCACTTTTACAGACCAACTGCAGACAAACAGTACTAAATAGTAAAGAGTATTTTTTTATTTTTTTTATTTCAGCATGTGATGAAGCATGACTATGGAGCCCATTTCTACCAGTTAGAAAAATGAAAATAAAAACTAAGCTTGAAAAAATTTCCTTTGTTTTGGCTCCTATCCAGTCAAAATCTCTGAGATTTAAAGTTAAAATTTTGGAGAAACAAAAGAAGTCAAAATTGTAAGAAACAGAGTAAAAATTCTGAGGTAAATATCAATATTTGGAGATGGAAAGTCAAAATTTTGTAAACAGTTGGAGATAAAAACCCACAATTGTGATAATGGAAAAATACACAATATTCTAAAATTACTGTCATTGACTCAAAAAGTTGAAATTTTGAGATATAAGTAAATATTTGGAGAGAAGTCAAAATAATAAAATAAAAATGTCAAAAATTATGATTAAAAAAGGAAACATTCTGAGATATGAATCAATATTTGGAGATAATAAGTCAAAAATTATGATTAAAAAAGTAAAAATTCTGAGATATAAGTCAATACATGGAGATAAAAAGTCAAAATAAAGGTTAAAAAGTCAAAAATTATGATAAAGTAAAAATTCTGAGATAAAAGTAAATATTTGGAGATAAAAAGTCAAAATAAAGGACAAAAAGTCAAAAATTATGATTAGAAAGGTAAAAATTCTGAGATATAAGTCAATATTTGGAAATAAAAAGTCAAAATAAAGGATAAAAAGTCCAAAATTATGATAAAAAAGTAAAAATTCTGAGATTAAAGTAAATATTTGAAGACAAAAAGTCAAAATTTGAGAAGAAAAAAGTAAATTTTTTTAGATTACTCTCAATATTGAACTAAAAAGTTGAAATTATGAGATAGAAATTTAATATTTTTGCCTTTTCTCATTATTATGACTTTTTATCACAAAATTTTGACTTTATATGGTTGAAAAAACCCCAAAACATCTTAACAAAGCTAATTTTTCATTATCTGTTTTTGACAGTAATGGGCTTTCATACATTATTAATGTTTACATTTTAGGAAATCTCCTTTTCAAACAGTAAAGGTGTGTTTTAAATAAATGTCTTTGAGTATTATTGCAGTTTGTGTCAAATAAAATGAAGAAAAGAGCAGAAAAAGTGAAAAAGTGCAGCGTTAAAAACAGTGAAGCGCTGTGTCTGTGTGAGCTGCTCTGTCAAAGATTTTCATATTCTGCTTCATGCAACAGTTTCACTTAAATCAGATCCACTTCAGTGATTTAAGTGGAAAATAGGACGGCGGCGAGTGCGATTAGCTCAAATTGAATACATGAAATTGCTGCTGATGGTACATTCAGCTCTGCCTGCTCCTGATTATAGAGATGGATCACCTCCGTTATCAGCCTTTGTATTCCTGCTCCGTTTGCATCGCAGCTGCAGCACAAAAGAAAACTTCAGGCAGCTTTTTCTGCTTCAACAACTCCGCAACAAAAGACGGCAATAACGCACAATCACATGACCTTTATCCAATCAGGTGAGAGCACTCCTGTTGACATGAGAGGAGCGGCGCAGCAGAACGGTTACACTAAAATAAAACACTCTCAGAGAGCAGACACAATCTAATCTGAGCCCGTGAGGACCATACAATCAGGAGGCATTGTGGTGAGAGAGCCAGCCTCTCTGCGTGGTCATTAGGGAAATGGAGACGCAGCAGCACTGAGCGTGTGCAGAGAGAGAGAGAGAGAGAGAGAGAGAGTTTTTATTCTAGTCTGCACAGATCTGTGTGTCATCTTTGCTGCTCTGTCGTCGTCCTTGAGATGCTCTGATTTGTGTGTTTACACGATTTTAGTGTAATTACCTTTAAACTGAAGACAATGGCCCTCATTTATCAAACTTGCAAAATGGGCTCATTTCTATATTCCAGGCACAGATTGTTACTGGGTCCTGACAAGTATCCACAGTAATTAAACTCTAAAAATTGAATGTCAGTTATTGTAAATGGAAATTAAAAATACAGTGGCATTATTTTATGTTTGAACCTTTTTAAATAAAACATTCTTTGCAAATAAAAAGAATTTTAAAGCTGTTGAGAAATGTCAAAAACTTTTGTCCCGTAATTTTCACCTTGTCAAATGTCAGGGTGGTGCAACCGTAACATTAGACTTTTATTTTAAAGTGAAGAGAATAAAACAGGAAACAGGAAACTGCATCAGCCAGAGGAGCCCAAATGACATTTGTGACCAAGTGGAAAAGTTTGTAGATTTCTCTGAAATA
>RPOG01003298.1:48531-67312 GCA_008086565.1 Thalassoma bifasciatum
TGATAAAAAAGGTTTTTTCACTTCATTGGTGACTGGAACAATTTCCATGTCAGGTGGTACAACCAATGTAATAATGTGAAATGTTATTTTAACATCAAATTATTTATCTTATTCACAAATAAAAGAAATGAAACACACAAAATGAAAATGTATGAGTCACTACAGACACTTGAGAGATACTTGCCAATAATTTCACACAGAAAAAATAACAGGAACATATAAATATATTTTCATATATTTGGTTGCGCCACCTGACATTTTTGGGTGCTCAAATTAAAAATACTAAAAAATAATGAACCTAAAAACTTTGAAATGTTGGTCATCTACAGAAATCTGTTAGAAAACATAATTCTTCTCTCAGAAATATGTTTTTATCCATTTTCAAAGAACTTTTAAAAAATACGTTTTTAGACCCTCTTTTTGTCATTGATCCATTTATTAATCTGAAAGTCAGAGAACAAGACGCTCAAATCCCATGTCAAGTCTAAGTTTGTGTAGTTTCATGTCAGAGTGGATTAGTGAGGAAAATCAGTCTGTAAAGGGGAATGGGTGAATCACTTCACCTGCCTCTCTTCTTACCCTGATGCGCCCATCACTCTGGAACAGGGTAAATCTGGACTCATCAGATCACATGACCTTCTTCCATTCCTCCAGAGTCCAATCTTTATGCTCCCTAACAAACTGAAGACTTCTTTTATTTTATTGCTGCATCTTTTGCACTTGGAAAGTTTGTGGTCCTGCATATTTAGGGTGTTTTATTTTCTACTTAGGTGCGGTGCAGGTTCATCTGTTCCTGTCACCTCTTCCTAAACTGATGCAGACCCGGTAGGTGCTCCACTCACTCCTCAATCTGACACGTTCAGGTTTGAGTCTGACTGCAGCTTCTTTTAGAGCTGATGAACATTTTAACTGAGAATGTTTTAAGACCTTAATGGAAATAATTAATGATATCAGGGCCTCTGATAGTGAGATACCACAGATGAATTTGTTATAAAGCATGAAGTATCTAAAGTGCAGGGTAGAAGCAAGCTGTTTATTCTCAATAGGTGAATTTGTAATGTGTTTAAAACTCGTGTGCAGCTGCTGATTCTGTTTTTCATCTTCAGGAAGAATATGTTTTGATTTCTGTTTAAAAGAAGTTTGAGGAGCTCAGAGTAAGACAGAGGTCAAAGCTCCAAAGTGGTCGACGTCTGCTGAACTCAGCGAGGCCATTCTCTGTAACGACTACACTGAGGTAAACAGAATTAATCAAGATTACTGGACAGGATGGCCTGAAGCTGCATGGCTGCAGAGAGAGAGAGAAAGGCTGATACTCAGCATTAGTCTGGCCTCAGATAAATGGGTGATTTATTGAAGCCATTAATAGTGAGAGGCTCCCACACATCTCATTACACAACTTAGATTGTGTGGAGAGGCTAAAAGAAGCCGCTCCTCAGCCGCCGTCAACGACCGTATTCAATCAAACGTCCTGCTGAGGTCAAACTGAGGCAAACAAGCAGAATATGAACTCAGCATCTGAGGGGAAACATTACACACAGGGGGCGCTGCTCACCTCTACAACTCTACTTAAGGCACTCAAACACAAAGAAACTGCAACTCACATCTCTCAGCTTCAGATTTAAGCTCCTGGAATTCAAATGGGGTTGCTTGAAATGTCTGATTGTTCCCTCTTTTGAGCATAAATATGTGCAAAAGTGTGGGCACCAAAATACACAGAAGTGCTCTGTTAGGAACCAAAATTCTAAAAATTACAATCTTGGGAGCCAAAACAATACTGAATATGAGCAATAGAATCTAATTTCATGCTTCTTATGTCCCTAATTTTAGCAAATGGAATGAAAAATATCACTTTTTCACGGCCAATAGTGACTCTTCTATCGAGGTGTTGGCATGTTGAAACTGGCAATGTTTCACCGACTTTAAGGACAACACTCTTTCAGGTTTAACATGACTTAACGTGTCGAGATTGATCTTAAAAAACTGTCAACGGTTGTTTCTTTTTGGATTCATGGTACTCGAGGGTGTCGAAAACAAAGTCTATGATCACAAAGTGTGATAAGATCCAATACCAAATATATATTTTTATGTAAATACCATCTTCTCTTCACTTCCACAGCTCCATAACCCAGTGAGCGATGCAATAATCACTTCTTCTCCAAAGATGAATCCGCTAGAAATCCCAAACTTCTCTTCCTCTTTTGTGCAGGATGATGTGATGTGATGACGTCTGATCTTATTTCTTCTTTAACACTAAAACCTACCCAGGCTGAGAGGGAGATGTTAACCTCTTCAAAGTGGGTAGTTTAAAAACCTGCCGTTGTAAAACCGCTCACTAATTTCTCAGTGTAACTACAGACACTTCAACTGTTAACCCACAGCTTCACACTCACAAACGTAGGAGCAGTTAAAGAGGAGATTTATGGAGGTGTCAGCCAATTAAACAGACATTAAACTCACTTTGGTTTATCCAGAACTCAGCAGCTGACCTTCACCTCTCAGACTTTCTGCCTGATTTTCTTTGTTTGCGTCACCTAAACATAAAGGCCCAAATCTAATTCCTGTCTTAACCCTCAATCTTTACCCTCAAGCTCAACCCTCAATCTTGTTCGCCCTCAAAACCAAGTGTTAAGTATCTTGTGACTTAGAAATGGGACACCACTTAAATGCAAATGAAATTGTTGTGGACTGTCTGTCAGTTATTCCTTCAGTTAGAGTTATCAAAAAAATATCTGTATAAATAACACAACCACGGACATATTCAGCTGTCACAGCAAACCATAGTTTATTGAAAGGTAAACACCAGCTATAACTATCGTTAGTATTGAGACGTCGATGTCCTCTACTGTAATCGGGCCAGTAGAATATGGTAATAGCCGTGTTCGTACAATATATCCGACAATAGAACTATTTTGAATTACATTACCACGGAGAAAAATGACCATTTTGTAACGTTTACTAACTTAAACGATAGCAACATGGCTTGTCCGCACCGGACGCTATTGACAAAAGATCGTAAATAAAAATAAATGTTATGCAACAACGAGGTAAATAATCCATAAAATGGGTCTAAACTAAGATAATACAATGGTTTTCGTAATATTTATTTCTCCATTAACAAAGAAAATACTATATTTGTAGCTCGCCTTCTCTGCCGCTTTGGACGCCATGTTTATTTACCGACAATACGCAATGCATTCTGGGTGTCCCTTAGTCCCAAGGGTGGTGTCGGAGAATCTCAGTATTGAGGGAGATACAGCCTCAAACTTAACCCTCAACCTTAATATTCTGAGAATCTGGACAGCACTTACACTTCGCGGGAGTGCACATTTTGAGATTGAGGGTTAAGACAGGAATTGGAATTCACCCAAACTCTCCTGGAGTCTCTTTCTGTCTCTGTGTCTGTCTCTGTAAACCTGATGAGCCCTGAAGTTACAACTTTACCTCCATGAGAGTTTTCACGCAGCAGAAGCCTGAAACATTTTTCTTTGTGTGTTTTCTCCTGATCACCCCCCACACACACACACACACGTCTCAGCTAAGCTCTTTAACAGAGACAAAGCACTTGTCACTTTTTCCTTACACTGCCTAATTCCCTTAAATGTCACAGGAACACTTTGAGCTGCTGAACAGAGGAACTCTGTCAGACCTGATGGTGCTTTTTCTCCCCTCTGAATTTATTTTGGCACTTTCCAAAACGTCTCTTCACATGAGGAGATTTAACCACACAATGTTTCTTCAACTGTGCAGGAACAAAGGTGAAGGTCTAGATCAGGGCTTCTCAACCTTATTCGGGCTGTGACCCCATTTTTACAGCAACCCCAAAGACATTTTCAACTCAACGGGTCAATGGGATAAGATGAATTCACCCGGGAAGTTTCTTGAAATTAGAAAGATGTCTTAAAACAAGAATCTTTTATCTTATCCCATTGGCAGATTTTTTTTTTAACTTGTTACAAGCAATTTACACCTCATTTTTGTCTGTAAAAAACTTGAAATGAGACATTTTTATGACCTTGTCTAGTAAATGTGGCTCAAATCAAGAAAAATAAGATAAATGTTTCTACAAATAAGACATAATGACTTGCTTAGATTTCAGTTTTTGCAGTGTAATTTTTAGAATTAAAGAATAAAGGTGTTTGATTTATGTCAGATTAATGGATTATTAAAATACCAGTTTGCTGCAGCAGAGCTCTTAAAGAGTGGGTCTGTTTTGGTTGAGTGACATTAATATGATTGGTTAATTAGCCAATAAGTCATGCCATTAAGGTTTTTTCTTTTATAAATTAACCCTGATTGTTTGTTATTGGACACTAAAACAAGCAGATACAATCAATCCAATCAATAATCGACTCTTTAAAAGCACTAAACCAGCTCTGACCTTTGCAGCAGCGAGGTCAACGTGACGTTAACCACGACTTAAAGTGATTTCTGACAAAGATTAACAGACTTAAAGCTTCTCCTTCAGCTTCAAACACTTGTAGTTTTCTTCATGAGGTGACGTCCTGTGATTATAAACGCAGACATGATTCCTCTTAAGAAGGGAACACAGTGTGCCAGGACTATATTTCCTGCCTCCTTAGTGATATTATAAGACCAGAGATCGAGCCCTGAAGGCGTCTCTCCGTCACCACACAGAAAAAAACCATCACAGTGGAAGAAATGTGTCCTGAGCCTGAGTGGACGGTGTTCTTTTTAAAAACAGCGTCATGACGTTTTTGCTGCGCCTGTAAAAACCCGTCTGCTGGGTAAATGTGCGTTTGATGTGACAGAGCTGGGTCTGTATTTCCTCTGAAGCTTTTTCCCCGACATGATCCTGTTTTGAATGGTCCTCGCTGGTAATAAGGTCATTTGTCTTGTGCGGAGGAGAGGAGGATCTATAGTTGTCATAGTCTGAGCTGGAGATAAATGTGAGCGGCTAAGACGGCTTCACAGAGAAGAATTTATGCAGTAAACCCTCCCCGCTTTCAGCTTTAGTGTAAAAAAAAACAACAACTCTTTGTCTGGGAGCAGAAAGGATGCAATTAAAAACGCGGATGTCTGTTATTCAGGCTGGTTATTGATCTTTCTGATAACAATGCACATCCTGCTGCAGAGTGTGTGAAGAGCTGTAATCAAAAAAACAAACCGAGTCTTCTGCACTTTCTTTCATGAAGAGCACTTTGTCTAGTTTTCGCACTTATTTTGATTTTCGAGTCGTGAAAATTCGATCAGAGGATGTGAAAGACACGGGTTTTAGGTTCATAAGAGCCGCGTGCATTTAATTCAGCCTCTTTTTAAACAGCTGTCAATCAAACTGAAGACGTGACAAGACAAAAAGTTGGAGTCTATTATTTTTGTCCTTTGCTTTTATTCAGAAGGACGTCTGAGAGGGAAACTGAGAAACTAAGGAGACGCATTTTCTGGTGTTTCTTTTGACTAAAACCAAAACAGGTCCTCAATGTACCAACATGTACCATCCTACTTTTTGGTTCCCTTCTCTTGGAGTCTATAATTTTCAAGAAACATTAATCCTTAAAGGCACCAAAGTTGCAAAATTCTGACAAGCGACATGACTGGGCTGCAAATTGGGTGCCTCATGTAGTAAGTACTTAACCTTTCTGTCGTCTTCAGGTCAATTTGACCCAATTTTATACGTTTTTTTTGTTAAATTGTGTGTGTTTTATAAAAGTTTGAAGCATCTTGCTGCCATTAAACATAAAAAGATTTCAAAACAATATCCTGCGCATACTTTGACATGAACCTGTCTGTGATGATACATCAACAAATGTACACTGCAAATAATCTTGCACTTGCCAAGATTTAAGTCTTACTTTAAGACATGCTAAATAAAATATCTTGTTTTAATGTTTGTTAAACTTATTTTTAGCATTTAAAACTATGTTAGATCTCAAAAAAAGCATAAACGAGTCTGAGAATCCTTAAATGAGTGGATAACTGTTAAAACAAGTTTGGTTTTCTCACATGTAATTTCATAACATTAAAACTTGTTTCAAGATTTAGCTCGACCTCAAGTTGCTTGTTTTAAGAATAACACAAAAAAAAAAAATCATTTTTTTAAGACAGTTTATTTAGCAAACAGCTAAGAATTTTACAAACCCATGCTCAAAAATCAAGAATTATCTTCATCATACTTCTCTAATTCTAAGTAGTTTTGACTTAAAAATGTGATATTTTTCATTCCATATGCTAAAATTAAGAATATAAGAAGCATGGAATTAGATTCTATTGCTCATATTCAGTATATTTCAATTAAAATTCTTCTTCAGGAAGTTTGTTTTCAAGTATTTTAATCTAAAAATGAGCATTTTCTTCTTGTTGTAAGATCTAAGAATACTTATCAAGGCCGTCTTGTTTTTAGATTTATCAGTCTGATTTCAAGATTTCTAGTCAAGTGAAAGTATCTTGCTGCATGGACCGATAAATTTCACTAGTTTTAAGGTATTTTTCCATCAAATTCAGTATTTTTATCTTATATTCAGACTCCCTTTTTTTGCAGTGTACCATTTCACCAAACCATACAAAATTAATTGTTAAATGTATTAGACACACCTTCACTTAAAAGCAGAGGACAAAAAATTGGAATAAGTTTCACACCTTGTACTTTCTAATCATGTTTAAAGATGGTTTTCTTTTCGTGATGAGCTCTTAACGTCCTCGCTCTGAGAAATTAAACCCTGGAGAGCGTCTGAAACGCGCTCAGCACTTTGGTGCATCTTATTTAGAATGTCATGTTCCCGCGAGCCACGGAGAGGTCGCAGCGTTCTGAGCGTAATTAGTCCAGACTGAAGCTTCGACTCGTTTTAAAATGACACAAACAAGAGCGGACAAGACACAGAGCAGGTAGAGAGCAGTGCAGTTCACTAACCGCCGGAATAAACGGAGAAATCACAAGGACTGAAGTCAACTTAGACTTAAGACGCTGAGAGGGACTCAGACTGTAAACTGTCGAGGACGTTTGGAGAGTTTTTCAGACGCTCGCAGTGAGAAACAGTGAGAGCATTGTCCTACAAAAAGAGACATTATTTATATTTCTGCACAGCTTCAAGGATCAGTCAAGATTGTAAAGCTCTTTGTTGTTCACTTTCATAAAAGAGAGAGGAATTGCACTGCAAAAACTGATATCTAAGCAAGTCATTCTGTCTTATTTGTAGTAAAAATTGTCTTAATTTTCTTGATTTGAGCCACATTCACCAGACCAGGTCATAAAAATGTCTCATTTCAAGTTTTTTACAGACAAAAATGAGGTGTAAATTGCTTGTAACAAGTCAAAAAAATCTGCCAATGGGATAAGATGAATTTGTCGTAAAGTTTCTTGAAATTAGAAAGATGTCTTAAAACAATAATCTTTTATCTTATCCCATTGGCAGATTTCTTTTTGACTTGTTACAAGCAATTTACACCTCATTTTTGTCTTAAAAAAACTTGAAATGAGACATTTTTATGACCTTGTCTCGTAAATGTGGCTCAAATCAAGAATAGTAAGACAAATTTGACTAAAAATAAGACATAATGACTTGCTTAGAGTTCAGTTTTTGCAGTGAACCTGCAGGTGAGAGCAAAGAGACGCTAAATTTAAAATGACTGGCATTTAAAAACAACCTCCCAGAAGCCAAAACACATGCTGAAGTGCCTTATTGGGAGCCAAACAGATTAAATTGCAATAAAACCAGGCGCAATATTCTAATCACAGACAGTGTAATGTTTCTTTAGCCTGAAATGCGTCAGGATACAAGATACAGTTTTTGCAGTAGATGTTTTATGCTCGAGAAGAGTGGGAAAAACAACAAGAGGTAGCGATAAAAATAAGTTTCAGGTGGCAAAAATGGTCTAAAAGATGCAAAAGTTGGCAAGAAAATTGGGAGGAAACTTGGAAAACAGTCAAAAAATGAACAATAAACAGTCAGGAGTAACAAGAAAAAGTCACGGGTTAATGTCATGCTGTAATTAAGGTCAATGTTCATTTTTAAAAATGTATTTGTGAAACAGCACATAAGAAGAATTGAAATTGCAATATAAGGAAAAATAATCCCAATTAGATTATTTTTGTAAATTGTTCAGCCTTACTAAGTGCCCTCTTTGGTTAAAATGTGATAACTTATCTTATCCCATTGGCAGACTTTTTTTTTAACTTGTTACAAGCAACTGATGCCTCATTTTTGTCTTTAAAAAAGTTGAAATGAGACATTTTTATGACATTAAGAATGTCATGGCTCAAATCAAGAAAAATAAGACAGTTTTAACTACAAATAAGACATAATGACTTGATTAGATTCCAGTTTTTGCAGTTTGAGCAAGTGTTTTTTTTTTTTTAAAGGGCACTTCAGTATATTTTTGCTCCCAATAAGAAACTTTACAATGTCATTTTGCACCACAAAGGAGGTCAGTTTATAATGTTTTGAGCAGCTATAAGGGAATATTAGTGTGGTTTGCTAAACAGGAAGGCACTTAAGCAGAACATTTCGTAAAACTCAAACCTGTTGACTCTTGGTCTCATTATGTTGCTTTGTTGTTGCTGTTAAAGAAATGTCAAGCTCTTATTTTGAAAGTCACAGATGTTTTAATGCGGTTCAGCAGAGGTGGAGCTGGTGTTTGTCTGTAACTGTAGTTCAGTCTGAAACAGTAACTTATATAATCATGGACGTGCATCTCAACATCATCCTGTTGCATAAAATGAAGCTAAACTGGAAACTTATATCAGTTTTAGAGTGAACTTCTGTCTTCGTTTGGTGAAAATACGCCTGATCGTCACTATTCTGTCTTTCTATTCCTGCAGTTTGCACCATTTCAGGAGTTGATTCATGAATCTGTCATCACTGCATCAGTTTTAAGATGATTCCTTATAGAAATAGGTCGTCTTAAATCAGAACACGTAGTAAACACAGTGAGTCAATCTTTACTCGGAGCCAGTGTTGAAGCTGAGTCACAGAAACATGAACCTCAGATGAGTTTTTAGACCTGACTTTGGTCAGAATCATGAATCACTCGTGTGCAGTCGCTTATATTTGGTGGTTTCATTCTGCTCTACACTGAAAAACCTGAAATCAGAGCAAACGTTTGTCTTATCTTTAGTAAAAATTGTCTTTTTAGTCTTGATATGAGCCACGTTCAACTGACAAGTCCATAAAAATGTCTCATTTCAGATATTTAAAGACCAAAATAATGTTTGAGTTGCTTGTAATGAGTAAAAAAAAAGAATCTGCCAATGGGGTAAAATAATTTGCTCATGAAGTATCTTGGAAATTAGAACAATGTCTTAATAAAATAAACTTTTTCTTACCCTGCACTGCAAAGACTGAAATCTAAGCAAGTTATTATGTCTTATTTTTAGTCAAATTTGTCTTACTATTCTTAATTTGAGCCACATTTACTAGACAAGGTCATAAAAATGTCTCATTTCAAGTTTTTTAAAGACAAAAAATGAGGCATCAATTGCTTGTAACAAGTCAAAAAAAAAATCAGCTAATGGGATAAGATAAAAGATTCTTGTTTTAAGACATCTTTGTAATTTCAAGATTGGTCTTATCCCATTGGCTGATTTTTTTGACTTGTTACAAACAATTTACACATCATTTTTGTCTTAAAAAACTGAAAATAAGACATTTTTATGACCTGATCTGGTGAATGTTGCTCAAATCAAGAAAAATAAGACAATATTTACGACAAATAAGACAGAATGACTTGATTAGATTTCAATTTTTGCGATGTAATGATCCCCTCTTCGTGCCAAACTTGCTCCAAAGTGCCCTCTTGCGGGACAAAACATGTACAAAAGTGCTCTCTTGGATGCCAAAATATATGCTTTAGTGTAACCAAAATACGCTTAAGTGCCTTATCAGGAGCCAAACTTGCATTAAAGTGCCCTCCGTGGTTATAAACTTTTAGTGAAGTGCCTTCTTGGCAGCCAAAATGTGCTATATTTGCTTTTTTATTCTGCCCTTTATATTTGTCTGTGGACGCCACCGCCAGTAGAGGATCATCGCTGGTATTAATTGTTAAGTAACAGGCAAAAATGAGGAAAGGGAAGAGATTTAAGGCTTTTTATCATCTAATTAATTGTAAAGTTATGAATAAATTTGCAGCTGAAATCATGTGGTTTGTGGAGCTCCTGCAGCAAGCCCCTAGTGGACACTCTTGTTACTGCAGTTTAAACACTTTCACATTGGCTTCATGTTTTAAAAAAGGGGGGATGGTGCTTTGAAACGACTTGAGCTACAGTACGAGGCTGTGAGTCAACATCACTCTGTGTTACCGCTGTAAATGCGCCTCCCAAACCTCCTCCACCTCGCTCCAGACGATTACCGACTCGCCGAGGTGCGACCTGCGTTCTGCCTCCTCGCAGCGTCTCTTCACCGGCTTTGTTCAGACGCAGATTCTTCTCCGCGGTGCTTGGTGTTCTAATTTTCTGTCTTGGATCAGGCAGAAACGAGTGTTTTCACAGCTATAGTGGGAATCCGATTATCATACAGGGATCACAGTCGTCATGGAAACCGAGGACCGTGCACGGTGTTAAGCCATCCCTTACACATCCGAGAACATTGGGAATTAGTGTGAAAATGCAGCTCCCTTAAAATAAGACGTGACGAACGCCACCTCTCATATTAGGAGTGAAGAAATGTAACTGAACCTGAGCTTCATGTTTCTGCTTCATTATATTCAGCTTTGTTTTTTAAAGACACTTCTCTCCTCAGTCCATCGTTTCAGTTTGAACAGAAAAGTAAAACTGCAGGGAAAATAAAACAAAGATGGCTCTGAATCCACGTCCTCCATCCAGGAGGAGCCTGGAGGTGGAGAAAACTCTGAGCCAGCTTTAATCATCAGACTTTCTTCTTCTCGTGTCTTTGGATCATTTATGGAGGAAGAAACTGAGGAAGCTGCTGCAGGAAAGACTCCAAACTGCAAACATGCATCCTTAAAGTGCCCTCCTGCTTGGCTAACTACATTAATCTGCCCCTTTGGTTGGTTAAAACATGATAAACTGACTTCTCAGGAGCCAAAAAAATGCTAAAGTGCCCTTTTGGGAGTGAGGGCGGAACACTTATTAAAGACTCTCCTTGGTACCAAACTTCTTGAGAGCCCCTCCTGGTTGGAAAACCACACAACTAACACACTTACAAACTACAAAACCACAATAATCTGCCTCTTTTGGCTGGTTGAACAATGATAAACCGCCCTCCTGGGGGCCAAAATATGCACTAAATTGGCTATTTTGGGAGCCAAATGCTTACTTTAGTGCCAAACTTGCACTTGAGTTCCTTTTTGGAATCAATACACCAACATGAGTGCATTCCTGATGGTCAACTACACCAATCTGCTTCTTCTATTGGCTACAACATGCAAAAAAGAAGAATATCGGATTATATTGAGCAAAATTTGTCAGGCACAAGTTTCCTGTGATGACATGGAACTGGGAAAGTTAATAGAATTACACTTTGAACATTCCCTCAAAGGTTATTCAAGTCTTGAAGACCCACAAACAGAGCTGAACGTCACACCAGTCCTGCTGAAATTGTATCAAACTAACATCAGTATCAGCCAAAACTCAAGACTGTAATTTTGGTATCGCATTGGAAGTGAAAATGTTGTATTGGGACACTCAAGGTTTCAGGAGCCAAAACATTATAAACGTCCCTCCTTGGTGCCAAATGACATTGTAAAGTGTCTTATTAGGACCAAAAATACATTTAAGTGCCCTCCAAAAAGCCAAACACTTGTCCACACTGCAAAATCTGAAATCTACGTCTAAAACGAGAAACTTAGAAACTATACGTTGAAATTTTGACAAAAAAACGAGAAATTTAAAGACGATACATTTAAATTTTGACATAATGATGAGAAATTTAGAGTAAATACGTTGAAATTATGAGAAAAAAATGAGAAATTTAATGTCAATATGTTGAAATTTTGAGATAAAAATGAGGAATTTAGAGACAATACGTTGAAATTATGAGATAAAAATTAGAAATTTAGAGAGAATACGTTGAATTTATGAGATAAAATGAGAAATTTAGAGTAAAAACTTTGAAATTTTGACATAAAAAAAAAAAATTTAGACTAAATACGTTGAAATTTTGACATAAGAATGTGAAATTTAGAGTGAATACGTTGAAATTTTGACATTAGGATGAGAAATTTAGAGACAATATGTTGAAATTTTGAGATAAATTAGAGAAATTTAGAGTGAGTACGTTGAAATTTTGACATAAAAATGAGAAATTTAGAGTCAATATGTTGAAATTTTGAGATAAATAAGAAAAATTTAGAGTAAAAAAGTTGAAATTTTGAGATAAAAATGAGAAATTTAGAGTCAATACATTGAAATTTTGAGATAAAAATGAGGAATTAAGAGTCAATACGTTGAAATTATGAGATAAAAATGAGACATTTAGAGTCAATATGTTGAAATTTTGAGATAAATTAGAAAAATTTAGAGTAAAAAAGTTGAAATTTTGAGATAAAAATGAGAAATTTAGAGTCAATACATTGAAATTTTGAGATAAAAATGAGGAATTAAGAGTCAATACGTTGAAATTATGAGATAAAAATTAGAAATTTAGAGACAATGCGTTAAATTTATGAGATAAAATGAGAAATTTAGAGACAATATGTTGAAATTTTGAGATAAATTAGAGAAATTTAGAGTGAGTACGTTGAAATTTTTAACATAAAAATGAGAAATTTAGACTAAATATGTTGAAATTTTGAGATAAAATGAGAAATTTAGAGTCAATACATTGAAATTTTGAGATAAAAATGAGAAATTTAGAGAAAATACATTGAAATTTTGAGATAAAAATGAGAAATTTAGAGAAAATATGTTGAAATTTTGAGGTCAAGAGTTGGAAATATGAGATGAGAAGTCAAACTTTAAAAATTAAATGCAAAATTCTCAGAGTCAAAATTCTGAGACAAAGTACATTTGAGATAAAAAGTCAAACTTCTGGGATGAAAAGTCTAAATTTTGAAGTTAGAAGTCAAAACTCTTAGATAGTTATTCCATGTTTTAGATAAAAAGTCAATATTCTGATAATAAAAAGTCAAAATTATGAGGGAAGAAAGCCAAATTTTTTCATAAAAAGTCTTTGAGATACAGATGAGAAACTTTTTTTTTTTTTTTTTTTTTTTTAATGGTCGACATTTTCTTCTTCACATTTTTTATACTTCCATCATAGAAAATGTTCCTTCAAACAGTAAAGCAGAGTTTTTAATCATCGTTTGGGTCATGAAGCTGCTTTGTCGTCTTTGAGGATCTTTGGGTTTTATTTTTCAGGATCTACTTTTTGGGGTTTTGAGGAAACTCTCGCCCTCGCTGAGTGAACTTTGAGTCGTGTGGAAATATATGCACACGGCAGCGTTTGTGCCCCACACGGGGATTTCAGAGTCTGGATTTCCTCCTCGGTGCCAGTCAAGCTTACTAGAGCGAGCAGCGGCCGGATTGATTGACGGGTTAAAGGGGGGGAGGAGGGGGAGGAGGGTGAGAGACGTGCACAGGAGAGAAACTGAAGAAAAGTTCCTGGAGGCAGAAACTGGACTCAATGAGCTGCAGTCGAGTGTTTTCAGGTCTGAATTAGTGTTTTTCAGTCTGTCACTTAAGCTGCAAACACATTTCAGCGACGGTTTGTGGAACAAATTTGAATAATGTGATTACATGTGAATCAGTGCACCGAGCGTCCAACACCTTTAGAATATTAAACACAATATTCAGGAGTGATCACACTTTATTTACCAGCCAAACCAAATCATCTCTAATGGAATAACTTCATTTTAGACACAAGCTGCAGGAAACTCCCTGATTTCTGCCTTTAAAAGATAAAACCTATAAGTAAATGTTTACTGGTGGAGTTTGTAACTTAAAGTACAGATCCTGGCAGAAGTTTAAAGGGACTGTTTCAGCTTCAGGTTTAAAAAATGGTGTTGAAATGAAAATTTCTTCTCTTAATTAAAAGATTTGGAGGTTTCTTTCCTGGTTCTTAGGGTGAGACACTTTCCTCATCCCAACATTGCACTGTAAAAACTGGAATCTAAGCAAGTCATTCTGTCTTATTTGTAGTAAAAATTGTCTTATTGTTCTTAATTTAATTATTTATCAATAATATTAATTAATAATATTATATTATTAAGAATATATGAAGCATGAACTTAGATTATATTGCTCATATTCAGTATATTTCACTTGAAATTCTTCTTCAGGAAGTTTGTTTTCAAGTATTTTAATCTAGAAATTAGCATTTTCTTCTTGTTTTAAGATCTGAGAATACTTATCAAGGCCATCTTGTTTTTAGATTTATCAGTCTTATTTCAAGATTTCTAGTCAAGTGAAATTATCTTGCTGCATGGAAAGGTCATGTCACTAGTTTTAAGATATTTTTCCACCAAGTTTAGTATTTTTATCTTACATTCAGACTCCCTTTTTTTGCAGTGTTGACACTGTACACTGCAAAAATTGAAATCTAATCAAGTCACTTTGTCTCATTTGTAGTAAAAATTGTCTTATTGTTCTTAATTTGAGCCACATTCACCAGACCAGGTCATAAAAATGTCTCATTTCAAGTTTTTTAAGACAAAAATGAGGTGTAAATTGCTTGTAACAAGTCAAAAAAATCTGCCAATGGGATAAGACGAATTTGTCATTAAGTTTCTTGAAATTAGAAAGATGTCTAATAACAAGAATCTTTTATCTTATCTTTAGTACATTTCAGGTTGTTGTTGCATTTTGGGGTATGTTGTATACTGGGCTCTAACATGATTTCTTGAAGGTTTTTTTTTTCTATACAACTATTTGAACAGTTTTAATTTGTTTTAAAACTTATCTGAGTTTTAACATCATTCATTTTTTTGTTACCCTCCTCTAAAATCATGTTATTTTGGAAATGATTTGGTGGCCCACTTGTAAGAACTTAGCGGCCCACCAAGGGGCCGCGGACCACAGGTTGGGAACCTAAATGGTTACAGAGTCAGTCTGAGCTTTCAGAGGATGATTGACTCTTTATCTGATTTGAAGCTCTTCAAATAGATTATTTAGACTTCTCCGTCCCTGGGGATGATCTTTAACCCCGCTGTGGTTATTGATGAAGCTCCGCTCAGTGCTGCCCTCTCTCTCAATGCATCCTGGGTAATTTGTTCCTCCTGGGGGGGNGGGGGGGGGGGGGGGGGGGGGGGGGGGGCAGGGTTATCATATCAGGAGCTGGAGAGGTCATTGGAACTGACAGTTATAGCACAGAGAGGAGAAATGTGGGATGTTTATAAAAAGCAGACGTGTGATTTGAATTCTGGAGGTTGTTTCGTTCTAAAACAGTCGTCCGGAAAAAAAAAAAAAAACAACACCTCCCTCCTTCTTTCCTTCTTTCCTTCTTTCCTTCCGCCGATAAACTTCCTGTGATTCCACTTTCACAGACGCAGCATCGGAGGAAGCGATTCACTCTGTTTAATGTGATATGTCAGTGGATTTCACGCCGATGTGGTCACAGGTAACAGACGAAAACGCTGCGTTTTCTTCATTTGGCTCCAAACGTTGAGGAACAAACACACTCCTCTCTCCAGAAAAAAAAAAACAGTCACGACTTTTGGCAGTGGGTGAAGGTGACGACGGATGAATAATGCATGAGCTGGATGTGCTGCCGTTAATCACAGCGATCTAACACATCGCTGTATTTCACACACACACACACCTCAAACACTCTGATCAGAGAGGTAATGGGGAATCAAGTGGAAAAAAACCCCAAAAGGATCATTTTTAGCATCACTACAGTTTTTATGTGTCTGATAAATTCTTCACATTAACTCTTTGGTCAAATCAGTGGAAGAAAAACAACAGTAGAACTCAGGAGTATGTTTAAAAGTGAAAGTAAGAGCATTTCTACATGCACAATGCAAAGAAAACTCCAAGGATTGGGGTTGAACAGATGTGTAGCTTTAAGAAAACCACTACTCAGTAAGAAAAACTGGGAAAAAACTGATTTGGAGTTGCTGCAGTTCCCAAAGAATGAGGTCAGCTGATCGTGAACGAGTGGTTCAGGGAGCATGAGACATCCTTGTCACACAAGGATTGACCTAAACCCCATCTGGAGAAAACCATCAACACAAGATCTTAGTGAAAAATTAATGCAACACTGGATGGAAAGCAAATTTCTGACATTGCAGAAGCTTATTGAAACCATGACTCAGCGAATATGTTCTGCAATCAAAGCCAAAGGCGGTCAAACCAAATATAAGCGTGTGAGCTTTTTTTTTTTTTTTTTTTTTTGTGGCCAGGCAGCGTATAAACATGAGTGAAACTGAATTATTAAAGTCAGCGTCAGGATTTTTCCCTTGAGTATTTTTAATTGTCTTAAAGCATGAAAAAAAGTTTTCCGAGCATTTAACATAAAACAGCGTGAACTTAATGTAAATATGACTTTTTTTAATAATCTTTCTAACTCTCTTTCATCCATTTTAACACTGAATAATTTATAGTTTATAAGCTTTTTCACCCTCAAATGTTTGTCTATAACTTTTTTTTAATATATATATGTTTGGAAAAAGAATTGAAAACATTTTTTCAGGCCCTCAGAAGATTAAAAATATCCTGACACAGGTTAATATGAATGTCCACCACATGAACAATTGAATTTAGGAGTAAATAACTTTTAAATAGCTGCCACTGTAGTGACCACTATGCACCACAGGGTTAATTCTGAGAAGTTTTTCTAACTTTGGTGTTTGCATTGTCATTTTCTATTGCCATATTTAGGTTTTGTGCAGTTCTCATGTAGTTAGAAAACTGGCTCGTACTCACAGATTTGACTCCTTAATTACTATTTCTAACCAATGAGACGTCATATAAGACTTGGGAGTGTTTATCACAGCTGGAGACAGATTGTTTTTTTCTTCCTGTGATTTATTATGACGCTCAATGCTCATAACTGGAAACTCAATCTTTTCAGAAACGTTCACAATCAGAGTTTTTTCACCAGCGATTCAGTATAAATGCTGTAAAGTCGTGTCAAACAACCTCAGAGACTGAAATCCTGATTCTCACTGTGTTTCTGTCGCCTGCAGAGAACGTTCTTTTTCTCGCTGAAACCTGACAAAGCCACAGGTTTCAGAGTCGCTGTGTTCTTTTCCCCGGAGGAAATGCAAAACCGCTGATTGCATTCTGACTCTTTCATTCAAACCTCGCTTTATGCAAGTCAGAGAAATATGGGAAAAGGTGAATTTCACTTCGCTTGCTCACCTCTTCGGCCCTCGTCCCAGCAGGAAGGGGAAGAAAGTGGTGAAATTCTCGTTCTGCCCCTCAGCTTTGCAATCACAGAGTCAGAAATCACTTTCCCTGAACATGAATGCAGCTTTTGGTTTGCTTTCATTCAGGCCTGAGCGCGGTGACTGTACACCCAGAGAGAGCATCTGTAATGGGATCTTTTCCTCCCATAGTGCACCTCCTCGATGGGGGGGGGCCTGATAATAAACTCCCAAGTGGACATCTAAGATCAGTGATTAGCCTCCATTTACTGCAGCCGGCCTCCTCCAGGGCACGTCGATGCGTCACAGACGAGGTTTGGAGGAAACGCCTGATGTGGAGATAACCTCCGGGCGTTTTCTTCGCTGTGATGGATGCTTTAATTGCTCTTAACCAACACGGACTGGAAGGTCACGCAGGGACGGTGACACCCGTGACCCTGGTGAACGGGGACAGGGAGCAGCTGGAGAAACTGTTTCAGACCCAGAGTTAAGTGACCGGACACTGTTTGACTTTCTGATCAAGATATGAGACCACATGACCTCAGAGCTGAGCGCTGATTGGACGAAAAGATGGAGATAAAAGGTTGTTTTATGGTATCTTCCTACCAATCAACTAAAACAGTTTCCAATCAAACTTTCAATGTGACTATGTTATTTCTTTGGTGCTTTAATAGTAAAACTCCCCTAAATTACAGGACAAAAGTTTCTTAAATTTCTTAACAGCTTTAAAATAATGCCACTGTATTTTTAATTTCCATTTACAATCACTGACATTCAAAAAAATCTCAAATTAATGACACCTATGAACAGTCCTGCCAACGTGGTGGACTGTAAAACCCCCAAACTCCTTGGTTTTGTGTTTTTTTGTACTATATAAAATTATCAAATTTCTACACAAGTTTATTGTGTCCAAAGTATCTTATTTCTTTATGTACACTACTTTATGAGTTAAGTACTACCTTCCTAATATTGCACTCGGACACAAAAAAAGGGACGTCACCCCATTGAGTGTAGTGTCTTGTTGCTATGCAGCTCCTAACTTCCTCCTTACCTGCAGTAACCTGCGCTCTGAACACTAAAGAAAAGCCCTCAGTGACTGCGCGCTGTCAGCTCCGCCCCCTCTCTTCTCCTCTTTGTAAACACACGTCCCCGGTGGATTCGCAGCTTTCTGTGGAGTCTCAGATGTAGTGATACGACGCCGCTCGGCTTTCAGCAGACACAGAGATGATTTACACAGCGAAGTGACGACAACGGCAGGAGTGAAAACCCAACCTGCTTCATTTAAAAGGAACCCTGGCTACCAGAATGTAATTTTCCTAAATGATCAGTGTCAAATATCTTAGTTTGTATAAAATTTGAAAAAATATCTTCACCTGTAGGCCGCCATTGTTGTTTACGCCGCAATAACGTCTGGGTAGTGATGTCATATGGTTGCACTGGGCTGGATCTCATACAGGATCATATAAGTCCTGGAGCGGACTTCAGTGGTTTCCAGAGGAAGTTTTGTGGGTTTGTGTTGGAAAATAGTCGGCACAGCATTTGGCTTTAGTCTCCGTTTATAATGACC